>JARJDT010009612.1:0-14727 GCA_030264655.1 Leptusa sp. GC000079
CCGCAGTTGTATTAGATTTATGAGTGCGACTATCACGTTACAAAATAATCATCCGTCATATCCATCACTGCTTTGCTGATGCTTTTTCCACTTTTCCATTTTTCCGCAGCGTTCATTCTATTCTTGTCATGTTTTTCACTTGTTTTTCCCTTTATTATGATATTTTATTTTTTTCATAAAAGTAAACTTTTTAAGTTGAGTATGTATTATAAAAATACAGAATTCAAAACAAAAGGCTTACTTCAGTATGTGGTTTAGGATTTGTTCACCCAAGCAAAATTTAAAAAGTAAAAATATTATACTCGTATGAATTCTTTTGCAAATTGTTAGTAAAACAATAAAAACAGTCCCACCCTGTATATTAGTTTATTCTATTGTAGTGTATGCACGTATCTTCCTTGGGTTTGCATTTTAAATATTTTTTAACAAAAAGTTATCTTCCTGACACTCTGACACATTTATATTTAACATTTTCACATAGCGAGTGTTCTAGAAATGTAGTTATACAGTAATTGTCTAATTGACGAAGGACACTCGTGTCGTTGTTAAATTTATTTATCGTTTCCGGTCAGTTTATTCGCGCCACTGTTGTTTTTCCTCTTGCTCTATGAACGTTTGTTCGTTCTTTTATCGTTGTGTTTTGCGACAACGCAAATTGGCAACGTGGCAGGATGGTAGAGATGACCCCATGGTTCAAATTCTCGCATATTCGCATAGGAAAACTGAAAATCTATGTGCATCACACGCACGAATACAAAAGGACAAAGGACGATAAAATGCGTTCATCTATGAAAGCAAATGGCGCAAGAACAACAAAACGCGCACACAAACACCACTAGTCAAATAGATCAAAAATAAACGCGGCGCAAATTAAATGCTTTATTTTTGGAATTAATTTTGCAATTTTCGTTAAGGCGCGTTAATCATCTTGTACGAGTTTAATGCAGGTGGCTGTACGGGCGTTAAGATACTGCTTCTACTTTTAATTTGAGCAAACACGCCGAATGCACGACGATATTTGCATATTTAGTACCCACTCATATAGCAGACTATACCAGAATTATAAGTGGAGGGAATTTGAGGCGCAAAACCTTTTAGAAGCATCTCATTAGCGGCGCGCACAAATTGCAGAAAGAGAGATGAATAATTGTGTGAAGTGTTGAATTGTTCAGATCCCTCTAAGAAAGAAGCGAAGACGAAGTGCGGTAGGAATGCGAAAGTTGAGGTTGAATTGCATTTGCGATTCAATTCTCATTAGATAAGTGCACTGCTAAAAAATGCGCGCTTTAAACACAACAAAGTGTTCGCCAAAATCTATTTGAAGTTTGGTCATAGTTGGCAAATGTGATTGCGTTGAGTCTCGAACATCTTGTATTGGCCTTGCACCAATATGCAAATTTCGTACAAAAGTCTTACCGCAGTTTCCACAATTCAACTCAATATATTCGCTTTGCGTCTACCTTTCGGCAATGTTTAAATGGTTTAGGTTCTTGGTCGGGGTTTAAAGGTATCAGCCACTCTTCAACAAGATGAATGTGTTAAGTTAAAGTTTCCTACTTATCATCGTCACCAAACTCGTTTTTCTTGCAAAACATAAACAAAATCGCTGATGTTGATGTTTAAACACGTCATTATGTAAAGGAAATAAGGAAGAGAATGGGAAAAGTCTCCGTGATACGAAATCAATTGCGTGCACGCCTTTATAAATTCTTTAAACGTTCCGCGCGCAACCGAAGCGTACGCGAAATAATAATAAAACGAAAACATCAAAGGGAATTTAATTATGTAGGCCATACTTGCACACCCATCCCCGAAACAGCATATTTCTTTCGACGACGAAAACGACGACGACGAGTTGGAGCGAAACAAAATGGGAAATTGTAATTGGGGGATGATGCCGGGAGCCGATGTATCGCCAGCATTAAAGATGAGAATGAGTGTAATAGAACGCAAAGAAAACACAAAACAAGTTCCACCCTCGAAGTTGAAAAAATAAATGAATACTATAAAACATACAGGATCACATAGATTTATCCCATTCCATTCCATTAAGGCCTAACAATTAAATCTTCGCGGTGGAGAAGACGTAAAAAATGAAGAAAATAAATACGATAATTGGTAAAAGATGGCGTTAGTAATAAATTGTGCACTTTATGCGCGCCCTATCTTTTTCATATATCTTTCGGCCATATCTTATTCGGGGTTCTTTGCTTCCGGAGCATTTTTTTCATTCCTTTTAGTATAACTTTAACGTTTTGTATTCTTGGACATTTTTTATTGCTCGAAAGAAATTCTGCATTCAGCAAAATTGATAAATGATGTCACAATGCGCCAATGCACAACAAAATCATGTGAAAGGATATGGTTAAGGCGCAAAAATACGTGGACATAAAATAGACATAACTTTTATCCATCTCCGATCTCGGTCTGATTCAATTAAAAGTTTGCGATTTCTTTCGATAGAAGTAAATGTATTCGGGCTGTAAACAAATTCGTGAATGGTAAGTGCCCTAGTAGACAAAATTATTACCCAAAAGCCAGCATAACATACAGCAAGCAACGCGAAGAAAAACCAGCAACATAGCTAAGGCTAAGTGGAAAAGCTTAAACGAAATTACGAGCAAGCTGCCTGCGCTTGAACTGGGCATGAATTGTGGGCTCTTGGTTGGAAGGGCAAAGTATTTAAGGCCCGTCTGTGGCTGCCGCATGTCGACGACGCATAATTTAATAGAAAATACGTTTCGTTTTAAAAGCCGAAAGCCGCCACAGTTGCCGCCGTCGCTGCGGTTCAAGTTGTAAATATTTTACCGTACGAGCAGTTGCAGTAGGCAAATCTCACTAAAAACTGCCTCCGACCGGCCTAGAAATAGGCTAATGATGACTGCTGGCCTGGGACTCGCGAAAATAATATAAATAAAATTAGTAATTTGCCTAAAGTAGCTTCTTTGAAGATAACAAGTTAGAAGTTACCATATTGCAATATTCAAAAATGTTGCGAAAGTAAAGTCAAGTTGAAGCTGCATATACGTCACCAATCGACCAAACTGTATTTTCATATAATTTTGCAGTGTTGTCTTTATGTTCATGTATATTTGGTTGCTTGAAATTCAAGTAAATTGTTTGTGTTTTGTTTATTCTTACTAATCATTGTTTTTGAACCATTATTGCAATTAATGAGTAATGGCTTTCTCTGTCAATATGCAACAAATTTTTTGTATGACGTCACTTCATATTGATGACGTATGCGCAGCTAAAACTTGACTTTAGTATACGTACTAACCATCATCAAGCGGAAAAGAGCCTGGCGCACAATTAGAACCAGCAAATAAAAGCCGGGCATTTGATTTTCCTCTTATATTGCAATTGCTCTCGCATTGCAAATTTATCGCTCGAAGCGTGTTGCGTTCAAATTCGAATGAATGACTTTATTGCGCGTTCAACATTATTCGAACCGTACACTATATGCGCGAATGGGTGGCTTGGGGATGAGGTGAAGTATGGGTATTATTTCCCAATCGTAAATTGTAGCTTAATTTGGCCGTAATTCCCTTTCTATTTGCATTTTACAATTTTCCGCGGATACACCTATTGCTGTATAGTATATGTATGTGTATATTAACCGCCGCACGATATTAACTATTTCCTATTTTCAACCATCCGTTCGCACATTTTACTCAAATTACGCAATCCTACAGGGTGTTCGTTGCATATTTAATGTGGCAAGTTTCAATGACCTACATTGATATCGCTATTAAAGTAGTTTTCACTGGCGTGTAGTGAAGATAGTGGAGAGACGCAAACGGGCCGTTGGCGTTCGCGCGATAGCGTTGAAAATCTCGGCCGCTTTGTGTGATAACCGAGCAACGACCAACAAACCAGACACTTAAAGGATCGCCATATAATATTCACCCACCCGCACCGCGCCGCGCGACCGAGAAAAGGAGCACTTATAATGGAAAGATAAAAGAAGATCAAGTTGAAACCGGTGAAACTAAAGCCCATGGGCAATGTTCAACATGCAAAAGCATTCTATTAAGAGTGCGGTTAAAGTTTTCGTGAAAGGGTGCATCAAACAAGGGGTGCACTGTTCTCTAAGGACTCTTCAATAATAAACTACTACAAACCGGCAACGTTTCCTTACTTGTACTTTTTTTAACTTTAAAAAGTGTTATTTGTGGAATTATTGTCTATTTTGACATTGTGAAGGCGCCGGGAAAATATTTAGGGCCCATACAATATAGGCAACTTATATAACAACAACTTACAATTAATAAACTTTTTGAATCTTTAAAATAATATGCGTTTTTTTTCAATTAAATCAAAGTCAAAAAATTAAAAATCAAAAAATTAATAGGAAAATGCGAGATTTAAAGGGGAATCGTAATATGAATCTTGATAGTTAACGGAATTAAATTGACCATTAAGCATTTATTTTGATATTTATTGTTTTGTTGAGGAGTACATTAAAAGTTGTCACTTTTACAACGTTAAACTTCAATATCAGCCATTTTATATGCGACCGCAAACACTTGACAAAAGAGCAGAACGCACAACATCGTCCTGCGTCGTTCGTGTCGTTCTCGCGCACATTTGGTACAAAACGGTGCGGAACGGCACATAACTCGAACAATAAAACACAATGAAGGAGAAAACAAACCCAACTACACAGTAGTATTGTACTATTTTACGAGTATCTCTAGGACACTCTCGCGCAGATTCTAGGACAATAACATACGATCGGTCATGAAGGACGCTCCGACTATGACTATAAAGTGAATGAAGAAGCAAGAAGCGAGCGTTAAGAAAGCTCGGAACAATTGTTCAATTGTTATTAAAATGTGCAAATACCTAACAAAGTTTGTCAATAAAATCCTAGTTGTATTCGCGTGTATTGTTCCAAAGAGCACAAAGAAATGGTAGATGCGCCATGCATGCTTTCGTCGTCGACTTTTTGATTGTACTCAAAGCGATTTGCATGAATTAGAATAGATTTGCATTGATAAATTATCATCAAACATCAAACATATGTCGTGCCATCAGCAAAACATCCTTGTATGCGCTAGCTAGGACGAAACGACGAAAACAAGCAGAACAAAAAGAGGAAAATCACGGCGATGACAATTTATGTATGGAAACGTTTTGTCCTTCAAACTTGTTTTTCTTCTCATCATTTCGTGCATAGACCTAGGCATGTTAAAAGAAACAAAGTGAAGAAAGCAGCATAAATTGTTGTCTTGTCCTTGAATGATTCAAATTAAATCCTGGTTGAAATTAATTATTTACATTAATTAAAATTTTAAATGACTTGCTTATTACTTATTCAAGTTGTTGTGTTAGATATTTGCGACGTTGATTTTCGCCACATGCTGTGGTCGTTTTCTTGTTTTGTTCTTCATTTAACGAACGGGTTTACACGGTTTATGATTTGGTTTACGGTTAACACACAATTTCGCCTCGTTTATTCAATTTATATGCCTCGGGTTTCTCCCAATGGATGCTCGGGTATTAAATGTATCTGAATTTATCAGCATCAACAACGACGGTCGCCGTATAAGTGGAAAATAAAAGACGCGTATAATCTATGTAATGTCGTAACCAAACTCGAAGAATGGAAAACGTCCTGTGTGTTTGCGAGTGTATGTGTTGGTCGGTCCGATTTACAATTATAATTTGCTCCTTCTTCCTTTTCCGCCTTAACCGAACCCGGAGTGTTGTGTGCAGCCTTTGTTTGTTTTGTTCTTTGCATTTTCGGTTTGGTTTACTTCTTATACACACTTCAGGAGCACGTCACGTGTAAAAGAATATGCGCTGAAGCTGAGCCGATGATTCGCCAAGTGAACGCCAGCTGGTGGCTTTAATAAATCCCCGCGTCCTTAAAAGTCGTAAATAAACAACGCAAACAGGACAACAGCCACCGCCTTTTTGGTATTGTCCTTGTGACTTTTATTCACACTTTTCACTCGTTCGTCCTATACCTAAATTCCTAAATTCCCAAATTCAATAAATAAATCTTTGTCCTGTGTCCTTGTGCTTTGTTGATGATTAAAGATTTTATGCCCTTTAAAATGAGATGTTTGACTCGAACATTTTATTATGCATGAGCTAATAAATATTTGATATTTTACGTAATTGTTTGTTTGCTTGGCGCAGGACACCCGATGATATTCCCAACGAACAAGACGATAACCGGCGTTTACGGCCAACCGTTGACGCTGACGATGGAATTCTGTGCCAATCCCGTCTACAATAAAGTTTATTGGATCGCCAAGGACCGCGTGTACAGACCTGGCGAAGCTGACACCGACATCGTCGCCTATGCAATTACAGTGAGTATTCTTTAACATCCGTATTTGTATCCAAAATAAACGCATAAAAAGTCCTGGAACAAAATACCCACTAAAAATGAGTAGATTTGCATCTTGTCGAGAATTCTTGTCTTGTCCTGAAATATCGAGACAAGTAATTTGCGTCTTGCCATTTTTTATTTAGTTTCATTATATTTCTTGAATTTTCTCGTTATTTCTTGATTTTTCACCATATTGAACAAGAACAAGATGAAACTCTTGCCTTTAGTACGATCCTGATAGTCCTACTTCAGCTGCTGCTGCTCCAGCCTCTTCCCGTGCAGCGTGTACCAACACAGTGTCTGGCATTATTCATGACATTAACCTTAATTAACACGAAACGCTTCTTATTAATTGCCAACATTCAACATTCTCCCTCGTTCTTCTTCGCCTCATTCAGTAACTCAGCCCTAATTCCACATTGTGTCCTTGTTCATTCATTAAAGCATATTTCTAATTGTGTTATTTGTGCAGAATACGACGACGACGAATTGCCATCAGGCAGTTTTATACATTCGCAAAGTGCGCGCGAGCGATGTCGGCGAGTACATTCTGCTGGTGCGATCCGTTCATGGCCTTACCGAAGGCATCTTCAACGTCAACATGACTTACGCTAGCGGCTACAACGTCAATCTGTCGGATGATTCGACCTCGTCGAGCACGTCTAGCTGCACCCTAGTCATCGTTGCACTGATGAACTTGTTTTATTTGTTTCTTTAATTATCGGCGTTGATTATTAACTAATTTATTGATTGATTCATTTTATTGGACTGACTGTTAGATTTACCTGTATTTTTGGTATGCGCGCAATTACCTACTAATTGCCAAATGAATATAATAACAAAGTTACCAAAGTTAAACTAATAAGCAAATTAAACGGAACTAACCCAAGATAAATAAATAATGTGTATACTATTGTACTTTCTTTTCGAAGTTTAAAATAAAGATACGACGACATTAAATTAATACCAAAACCAAAGAAATTTATATACCAATAAAATATCAATAGCGTATATTATAAATAACATTAACTGAAAAATAAATATTATTGATATATGAATAAAAAAATAATTAATATGAAATTTAAGAAAAACGAACGAAACAAAAACAAATTAAATTAAATGAGTAAATTGTATAAAATTTGTTAATAGGTTGCGCTTAAATGTATAAAACAAACAGACAAAGAATACCAAATAATGTGTAAGACATATTAATACAAGACGTCCACGTGTTAAAATTTATTTGAAACCTATTTTCTTAATAACTTCCTATCAATATCAAAATCAATCAATAGTTAAATAAGAACAAGAACTTACTTCACCTAAGAAACACACAAATAAAAGTCATAAATTTATCTATACTTATTTTTATTTATTCAGTAAATGTCACGCATTTTAACAATTTCTTAAAATTTGTCGAAAAATTTTACATTTATTTGGTAAACAAGAATTAACAAACGTAACAACTGCAACACAGTAATCAAGCAATTACTTCTATCACACAACTCAACTAAAAACGAACAAACAAATGATTAGTTAAAGTTAAACTTAAGATTTAGCCTTAACAAATTCATCGTAGATGTTTTCGCCTTCTGATTTCTCCAACATGAACTTGGGCAAATTGACGCCGAACTGCTTACTGTAAACAGGTTCAGTCTCATGGCTGAAAGCGCCCTTCTCACCTTCAACTCTATACTGATCCTTAGTCTCCTCAACCGGTGGTTCATCAAACGACTCCTTCTCATCGCTTCTTCTCACCTTTTTGACGCTCTTGCCTTTATCAGTTTCGTCCTTTGCGGACGCCTTAACAGGCCGCCTTCTTTTAGTCTTCTTTGGTCCTTCGGTGGTCACCTCAGAATGCGGATACGACGATTCGGACACTTGCGGTTCCAATCGACTGCTTCGCACCGATTTCACTTTACTTTCTTCGGCGTTTTCGCTGTTTTTGTTGCCTGTTTTGAGAGCACCTTCGCGTCCATCGGTTTCTTTCTGCGCATGATACGCTTGGTACTTCGATTGTGGTCGCGACTCGGACACGTACATGCATTCCTCATGCTGGAGGCCTTTTTTGTCCGTGCACAGGTAGCAAGTCATTCCGTTCTTTTCCGCCTTTTTGCATTTCGAGCGGTCTTTTTTCGCAAACTCTGCCAGTACTTCTTCGACATCTTTCTTGCTTTCTTCGCCGTAGTAGCCGTAATGTTGCGGTTCGTCTTCTTGTTCTTCAGATTGTTCTTCAGACTGCTCCTCCTCTTCGGCTTCGGACTCTTCGCTTGGTGCTTGCCGATGTTCCGCACGTTTGGACTCAGATGGGAAGCTCTTATAGTAATAGTCATCATGATCATGCTCGTCATCTTCAGCCTTTTCAGGTTCCACTTGAATATTTGCGAAATGTTTTGGTATAGTATATTCTGAAGCATGTCGGTGTGTATTAGCAGGTTTGATGCGTTCTACTTCATCTTCATTGTCAGATTTGCGTTGTTGTTGTTGTCTTGCAGGACGTCCTCGTTGTCTTTTAGCCTGATTTCTTTGTTTTGCAGGTTTTTCTTCATTTTGAGATTTCTGGGCTTTGTAGAACTGTTGAGGTTTCGTATTCGTAACAGGCTTCTCTTCAGAACTGTCAGATTCTTCCTCAGGTGCTTCATCATCACTGCTGTACTTGCGTTCCTTGCGATAGGCGTATTTTTTCTCTTCAGGAGCATTGGTGTACGAACATTGCTCATAGTTACCACCAGTTTTCTTGTTTTGACATACCATACAATTCATACCATCTTTGTTGACTTTCCGGCAATTTTCACCTGATTTGAGTAACTCAGCAGCGACTTGCTCCGAAGAACTTTTCTCTTCGCCATTCTGGAAATGCTCCGGTCCAAATCTGTACTCGTCCTCGTAGCTCTTAGGATGTTTATAACTTGAGTCATAATCAGGATTGTCGTAATTCTGTTCAGATTGCTTCTTCAGCCGTTCATAAGGGTCATCATTATCGCTGACTGTGTAGCGTTTGTACCTGTTAAAGTTGTAATTCTGGACTTGGGTGGGTTCATTGTACTCCTTGGTGCTCTCAATGTAATAGTTCTTCGGATTCGATTCGGAGCCATAAAAGCATTCTTCGTAATTGGCACCTTTGTCGTTTTTGCAGACGTAGCAATCCATTGGCTTGGAATTTTTGCTGGTACCAGGCACATGTTTGTTGACTTTCTTGCATTCTTTGACCAAGGGTGACGGTTTGAATTCAGAATTTGCCTTGGTTGCAGCCCCATCATAAGCATATTTGTACTCGTTGTTTGTTGGCGTGTACAAATAGTCAAAATTAGTGTTAGTGGTCGGGGACAAGGTGTGACGACCTGTTGTTGCTGACGCAAAAGTAGAAAGCGTGGCAGCTCCTTGCGGTGGAGGGGAAGATCCTTGGAAGCTGTACTTCTGGTACGGATTCAAATTATTTGGACTTTTGGGCGTGTATTGCGGAGTGTACTTCGGATCAACAATTTTTTGCTTCGAGGCCGAATAAAGCGGAATAGTTTTTTCTTCGTTGTTGTCCAAAACTTTGTAATTGTACGGTTTGTTCAAATCATCCAATTCAGCTTCGTAGTTTGAGTTAGGTTTTTTCGCGTTGGGCGGTACAATTTTATGCGACACATAACTTGGTCCAGGCTTAATCTCGTATTTATCATCTTCCGCTTTGTTTAAATTTTGTTTCTGGGCTGCTTGCTCGAAGAAATCTCGCCCGCCAAAAGGAGATGCTTTAAAATCAGAGAATCCCGTCTCGAAATCTTGCGGTTTCACGAAACCACCACTTGTATCTTTGGTAACTTCTTGTTTATTCGAAGCTGCATAAAAGGATGGACTGAAAAACGATGAAAATTCAGCAGGATTAACAAATCCTGATCCTGAATCTGCTTTGACATCGCTTAATGGCGAGGATGCTGTGTCTACTGAGTAATATTTCGAATAATCGGGACCATCAGAGTCTTCATTGTATGAAGAATGATCTTCATCATCATATGATTCGCCATCGTAATGCTGACCAAGAGAAGAATTTACCAACAAGAACAATCCTAATAACTGCAATAATTAATTTAATTAATTTTAGGCACACATATTAAACTTAATAAATAAAATACCTTAACTAAATCGCTTCTTATTAGAAGCATTATACTTTTTAGTTGTTAAAATTATAAGGAGAACAATGGATAATTGCGGAGACACTAAGAAATTGCGTCAAAACTGTTTTGAAACTGATTTATATATCGATTGTTCCCACTTAAACAGATTTAAAGTATCGGCAAATCGCGTAACGAACGAAAGTGATTTGGCGCTCTGTTAAGCCGAAATCTAAGAAATCCAAGAAATGTCTACAACAATAAGGGAAAAACGATAGTTTTACTGTTAAAATCATTCAAGATTGAAGTTGAAGCTGATGGAGCGCAACGTGCGCTTCGGAGCGTTTAAATGCATTTTGTTTATTTTTTTCCCAATTTAACACACAAACTGAAGAATTTCTATTATTATACTATTAATATAAAAGCAATAAATCAATAAAAAGAGAGAAATGTCTTTAAAAAAACTTTTGCAATAAAATTTTTCAAAAGTTTGAATTGATGTTGTTTTGGTTGCATATGTTAACAATCAATCGGTTTTGGAAAATAATTTTCCTGTAATCAAATTCAAATGTTATGATTTAAGTTTTCCGTTCTTATGTTTTATAACAGATTCATTTTACATTTTAATTGTTACATTGTTGTCTAGAAAAAGTTAGAGCTTGACGAATTGCATTTTCACAGCTTGAAGAATTCAAACCATTCATAATGACATAATAGAATTTACAATTTGCCGAGATATTTGATTTATTATGAAGTAAAACTGGTGTAAAATTGGTTTAATTGCATAGCAAATTGTTACGTAGTTGCCATTTTGCCAAGTTAACCGAAATATTAAATCATCAATCAACCGCAGGAATCAACGATTTTTTTTGTGTCACAAACAAATTAAACCAATTAAACTGCATCTATTTTAAAATAACTGATTGAATAATAATTTCTTTTTAGGTCTTTTTTTGTAGTTAGGTCTTGTTTTCTCCCACTTTGCCACCTTCTTGAACAAACATCACGAATTCCCATTCCTAAATGCATGATGCGTCGATGTGATGCGATGAGAATATCGCGTTCGACGCGCAAACCGCAGTAATAATAAGGCATCGCGGCAACAATCCAATTCAAAGCATCCATTCTCCATACTGCATCGCGTCTGATGCTGATCATAGGAATAAACCGCTAAGCATCATCTAGAAACGAGATCGTCCAGGTCCAGCCCAGTGATCAAGAAAGAGTCTGACCCTCGGTCGAATCACGCCACACTCGCATTCACAAACCATTGCCAACCGAAGAACGCGCGCGCGAGTTTGAGTTCTTCGAGTTGGGTTCGCGGTTGAAGCTGCGTCTACCTAGCTTAAGTCGCTTAAGACGACCGCTCACGAGACCACCGTGAATGAACACGAAACAAGCCACCAAAGAACGTAAGCAGAAGGTAAACCTGACTGAAAGATATCTTGGCGTCGTCGTGTTTGTGTTTAGATTCTTTTTGGTCTTCCTTCAAATACAACCGGCCTTCTTCACTCTGAAGAAATAATTTCAAGTGTGTACATTTCTTAATAACGAGTTTTTTTCTATTCGTCTAGGTCTACATATAACAAGATGAAGATCAGCATATTTCTGGTAAGTACGAAATTCTTTAATTTTTTTCAATTTTAATTAATTCAAAAATTTATTTATGGAAAAAAATTCGAAATATATTTTTGGAAGTACGAGTTGATTTATTTATAAGCTTTGTGTTATGTTTATGTTTTGCATGGTAATAAATGTACGTATACGAAAAGCGAAGCCGAAACATGTTCTTTGCGTAAAGAATGCATTATTTTTCGGCTCTACGGTCATAAACCTCAAACTGCGATGAAGATATTTAAATATACCACGAAAACATTGTTGAAGCGTTGTTGAAATTTAAGCTATAAATAGTTCAATGAATTTATTAGCGTCGAATTCGCCGTTAAATCAATAGATTCTTATCATATTCTAATTAAACGTTATCAGAGTTTGACTAATAAGTATTATAAGATAAGTGAGAAAAATAATCAATAAATTAATTGTGACAATTTAGGAGTTACAAAAACAACAACATTATGCGCTCTTTTATAAACTTTTGCGATGCTTCAAGTTTGAGCAGCTTCTATATTAAGAAAACAAATAGTAAAACAGTTAGACTCATCAGCATTCATTTATCTCATTTTCTCGTTCATGCCGTGTGCCATGATTATTAGACCAAGCTAACAGAACAAACAATTACAATAATAGTAATGTCAACATTAATATTAAATTAAATGCGCGCAATTGAAGCATACACCACATAACTGAATATAGAATAATAACATATATAATATATGTCATGATAAAAATGTTAGAAAAATGTTTGAAAGCTCTTTGTGCATTGGTAAATGTTAATTAACTTTGTGTGAGTGGTAACGCACTAATTAACGACACATAATAATTGCTTGTTAACGAGAACATTATAGAAATATAGAAGAATACATATAGTTTGCTAGCTAGCGTGAATAAATAATTACAGAGTACGCTATTCACAATGTCATTTTCTGAAAAATTGCCGTAACTTTATCACGCACACTATGCCTAATGCATAATCAAGAAAACTAATTGCCAATTAAACAGTCATTGCAAAATTAGACTTACTTTAATTTAACTTACGTCTCAATTGAATTCATCACGTATAGATTTTTTGTATTTTCTGTCCCAGTCTGTTTTATTGATTTTATCATTGCGGTTCAATGTGGTTTAATATTAATCAATCTAATGGTAAAAAAATAGAACACATTTGTTTAAAGAAGTCTGTATAGATTTGAGTTGTATACAAGTTTTGCTCTCTTTGTGTAAACAAAGAACTTGCCAGTTTGCAGTCTTAAAACTAAACAGAAATAAACTATGATTGAACAGGTTGAAACTGCGTTAATCTATGCTAATAATTTAATTTCGGTTTGATTTCCAGTACGAATCTAAAAGTTTGTGGTCGATGATTGCTGATTGCAATAAAATTCTTTGATTTTTGTTTGCCGGTGTAAAAACACGTTTATATTGATATAAATAGCAAGACTTCAATCAACGTTTTAATGCCGAATGCGAATTTACATAACAGCAACACATCCGAGCCATTCCATTATTTTATTATCGTTTATTTTCAGTTTGCGATTGATTTACTTAACTTGTTCAGTTTATCGAAAGTATAAACGGCAATATAATTGTGAAATTCCTCAAAATTGCTTTTTGCAATAAACTTACGTAAGAAATAAGTAACAAGTGACAAGTTTTGAATATTGAATTAGTTCTCTGTGCTTGAACATTCTATTGAAATTATTCAGAAATTTACATCATGGACGAAAACTAGAATCAGTTTAAACTGCGCAAATGTGCAAGAAACAAGGAAGCAGTTTAAATTATTCTGCAAATCACCATGATTATTATTAAGTGTAAAGGACTTTTCTTTAACATAACAAACAGTCAAATGTTATTAAAGAATAACAAGAACGCGCAAAAAATAACACAACTCAAATGAAATACGTGCCCAACGCGTTTATAATAAGTAAACTTTAACAATTTTAAGTCTAGAGTTAAAGCCAAAAGATAGAAACAAAACAAATGCTTGACACATATATTCATGAAGCAGAAAACCACCGCGAATACGAATACGAAAATGAAGAGCAACCTGCAACAATAGCACACATTTTAAATTTGATCTGTTTAAAGTTTTTTGGATCAATTTACAATTTTTCTTTGGCAATTGTTTGAATAAGAAGTCTACATGAAGCCATAAGGAAATTGGAGTTGAAAGAAAATGACATAAGACTTTCTGAATTGGAACTCGATCAAAAATTGCAATGCTCGATCATTCAAGCGTAGTTGTAGTGGAAGTAATTTCGTAGGTATTGATCGATTGAGCGACGAATGCCAAATAAACTGAACAAATAAAAGTGTAGCTTTCAAATCAAAACTCAAAGTTGTTGCTAAATATAGTTCATCGTTCAATGCTAATTGCCTGTATTGATGGCACTTTGACTTTGCTAACTTTTTATTAATCTAAATATAATTTTCTACCTGTAGTGAAAATCTGTTAATTGCTTTCTGAGAATTTAAGTTTCAGAAATGTAAATATTTTGAGTTATGAGTTATTTTATAGGTCTATTTATACTCGCATAAAACAATTGCAAACTTTTGATTTGATACAGAGATTTAGTGATTTAGAAAATTCAAAATATAATTTACAAAACGAATTAGCAATTGCAATCAAATTTCTTTCCTTCTGTTTGCAGTGTGCAACTCTTTTCC
>JARJDT010009616.1:0-27820 GCA_030264655.1 Leptusa sp. GC000079
AGCACAGTCGAACATCGTAAACCAAGCCAGTTTATTGCAAGTGTTTAACATATTCGTTATGACTTGATGTTTGCCATACAACGCTTGTCCGTGCACTATTTGAAACGCACTACGTCCCAATACTCGAACACGTCGTCCAAAGACGACGACAAGTTGCTCATTGTCGAAGAGAACAAAAACTGCCTTCGAATGGTGATGGACGAAAGATCGCTGGGGGACGCTCCCCCAGCAAACGTGCAACCGGCCAAGGGGCTACTGGCAACAAACAAGTGGCTGCTCTTTTTGCTCACAACATGCTTAATGTTGTTTATCACCGTTTGGTTGATGTTCTTTCACGTCTCTGGAGACGGCCTCTACTATCCACAGGATGAGTTTGAAAAAAGTATAATTTGCAATTTAGAAACATTACAATGAGTTTGGTGGTTGATTGATGTTGGTGTTTTGCGTTAGGAATACCTGGCCAATGGGTACATCGTGCGATTCTGTACAACACTTACGATTTCGACGAGTATTATAACTATACAGTAATAAATCCGAGCACAAAGACTCTACTTTCTGACCATGCAGATCCAACTGCTCCCAAAAAAACGTACAAACTGGTTTGTTATTACAATTTTCCGGCGACAAATGACACGATGCGGCGCCTAATGGCTGTCGATTTGGAGCCGCATCTGTGTACGCATATAAATCTGGCATTTGCCGCCGTCGTCGATTCGAAAATTTACTTGGAGGACGATCAGATTCGCGTCGCCGAGCAAGTTATCGGCATGAAAACCATCAACAGAGACTTGAAAGTGCTCATTAGCGTAGGGGGCGCTGGCGATGACTCTGGTTTTCCGGAAATGGTCAAAGATCATGAGAATCGCAAAATGTAACGTTTGATTTCGCAAATTTCGGTCGCAATCGTTCATTGAGATTGTTCTAGATTCATTAAAAGTATCCTCGATTTGGTTAGAGAGCATAATTTCGATGGTGTTGATTTGGATTGGGAATTTCCCGGCACTAATGCGAATCCCAAAGACAAACAGCGCATGCATTTCACGCAATTGCTGCATGAGATTCGCAATGAGATTAATCGGCAAGCGCATTTCAAGTTTCTTCTCAGCGTTGCGGTGGCTTCGCCAATGTTTATTGTTGATGTCGCTTACGATGTTTCATACATGAATGAGTAAGTTCAATAGGGACGTTTTTCTCTCAAAGGAAAAACATTTCTTGTTGTAGTTATGTTGATTACGTCAATCTAATGTCGTACGATTATCATTTCTACACGAAATTAACCCCCTTTACGGGGATGAATGCCCCTTTGTATGGGAGGAAATTTGAGATTGGTTACTTTGCCACCCTGAACATCAACTACACGGTGCATTTCTGGCTTAATAAAGGGATGCGCCGCGACAAACTGGTTATTGGGTTGCCTACGTACGGCCATAGTTTCAGGTTAATTCCTATTACACTGAATTCAGCTTCTTTTCCACCCTTTAATCTGTTGGTATTTTTAAACTTTTATTGCGTCCTAGATTGGTAAATGTCTATAATCACGGATTAATGGCGGCCGCAAATGATTATGGTTCGCTGGGCACACGCGGTTTCATCGGCTACAACGAATTGTGCATCTTTTTGCGCAAGAATCAAATCACACCAATGTTTGACATGAGCACACGCAGCCCTTTTGCGACGCGTAATCACGAATGGATCTCGTTTGATGATCGGCAATCGTTGACGTACAAAACTGAATTTATTAAAACAAATCAATTTGGTGGTGCCATGGTGTATGCACTCAATACAGACGACCATCAAGGCGTCTGCATGGAGAACGCCGTCAGTCGTTTTCCGTTGACGAAAATTATCAAATGGACGTTGACTAACAACTAGTAGTTGTGTGTAATTTGTACAATTTCACATTCCAAAGTTACCTGAATCTTTGCTTATCTGAGATTTGAATCCTCATCAGTATTTTAAAGTTATGGCTGTGAAGCCGCCACTTTCTCTAGCGTTATATTTCGGCTGTGTGTTTAAATTGGCCAAACGATTTTAATATGTATTAGAATTTACCTCAAAAAATGACTAAATTAAACGTTAGTATAATTATTGTTAGTGTCCTGTGTTGGTGTTGTTGGTTCTTGTGCTTGATTTGCATCGATTTCCATCTTGCAAGCTTCCAAATAGACTGGCGGCGGTTCCTCTTCCTGCTTGATTGTTTCCTCATTGTCTTTGTTTGAACTGTCCAAGTCAACAAGTGTTTCGTAGCTGGGCGGCGGGTTGCTAACATTGTGCAAGTACAGCGTGTTTAAATTCATGTTAAGGTTCTGTCTTTGTGGCGGAGTCGCCGGTCTTGGGTGCAGGATCGGGAATAAATGTCCGAGAATATGTTCGTTTAGTTGGTTCTGATTGGCGTGTTCGCCCACTTGTTGCGGTTCCAACGCATGGCGGCTATAATGTTGTAAAAAGTATTCGAATTCGGCGTCGTTGAACGCGGCAAGTTGGTGTTGGACGCCACTGCGCGTGCTGCGTGTCGATGCGTCCATTAAGAGTCGATGCGCTAATAAGCGCTGTTGTTGGCGACTCGCCGTCGAGCGGCGACACGCGTTCCGTAAATGTTGTTGCTCGCGAATGCGCTGTTTCTTGTAAAAGTGGAAACAGCCCAAGAGAATGGCGGCCGCTATCGTCAGCAGAAACCAAAAGTACCAGAATTGTGTCAGTTTGCGGTAGACGGATGTGCAGCAGCCGGTGTTGCAGCACGTCTCCGACCGCAGACAGGTGTAGGTTACTGTTTTCGCGTCGGCGAACACTGCGTGGCACTTTTGGAGCAGGGCCGGGTTGAAGATGGCGACACTTGGCACTCCTTCGGTTGAGCTTGTTGGCGTTGGGAGCAGTTCTGGTGCGTGGGACACCTCCGCGATCGGTTCGTCCATTAGACGCACGTGGTGGATATATCGGTTCGGGGAATGCCGCGGATATTGGAAGAGCGCCGCCAACATGTTCGCGTAATTAGATTCGGCAACGTACATTTTCGCGTGGCATTTTTACTAATTTGTTTATTCTATATAAAACCGTCAAAGTGACACCGATTTTATTTTGATCGAACGTGTACTCGATCTCGTTCAGAAACCACAGGTGATGCAAAAGGCTTAAATTTTGACATCTGACAGTTACCGACCGACTTGGCAGTCAATGGTCGATACGATATCTGTTAATTCGATAGGCCCCAAACAGTATCAGTGATTTTGGGTCTAAGTTTACTCATTCTCGTTCAGAAACCATAGGTGGTGCTTAAGGCTTAAATTTTGCTGACAGTTACATTCGATAACTGTCAATTCATAAGGCCTCAAACAATTTCAGTCACTCGTTTCACCCATTCAATAAATTAGAAAACAACAATTTAAATGTCGTGTTACGTTTATTATTGAGCTTAAAAAATGAAAAGCATTATGCTTATTAAAATTCCCATTAGTTAAACGCTGGGCCTAGAGCTACGTGGTGTCTGAGATTCTGTAGCCAAAGCAGTCAGTTCTTCTTCACTGATGCCGGCTGCCCGTTTGCCTTTATGGCTGCTACGCTTAGACCGCCTGTGATGCTTCTTGCTCTTCTTCTTCTTGTCGCGCAACTTCTTGTACGGTTTGCGATCCAGCAAATCCGTGGGACAAATTCTCACCTTTGGCTTCTTGTGGCACTTCTTCTTCTTGATTGTTTCCGAAGTGGTGCACGCCTCTGGGCAAGCTGGTGGTCCCGTCACACGTACCCGGCTCTTGGCCATAATCATATTCTCAATCGTCTCAAGCGTCTTTTCAAACCTTTCCTTGTCGTCCATCAGCTCATTTTGTGCCTTTGCCTGCTCGTCCCTTTCAGCCAAAAACGAGTATTCGTCCATTTCTTGCTCCTCGGGCAACGGCCTAAACGCAAACTGCTGAAACAAATAAACCATTTAAACACATACATTATTTGGGCGCAAAATCTCGGGTGCTAGTCAAAGCTACCTTTCTAAAATTGGAATTTCTCGAGCGGGCAACCGCTTTGGGCACCACCACCTTATGCCGAATAATATGTCGCCTAATCATGCTGTGCGGCCGAATCGGTCTCGGGTCAAACTGCAAACAAAACATTGCAATTTCAACACACCCGCCCTGGGCTTAATCGGTAACCTGATGCGGTGCGTCTACATCAAACTCGCTCATCACTTGCCCAAAACACGCGCCATCCTCGTCACGTTCCGTACCTGCTGCTGCAACAGACGCCGCCTTCTTTTTGGGCTTCTTCGACGACCCTCGCTTCGCGCGCCGCTTCTTTTCCAATTCCTTCTCCTTCTTCAAGCGCTTCTTCATCGCCTTGCGGTACTTGGGGTACGGCTTCCGGTCAAGCAGCGTCTTGGGACAAACGGGCGACTTTTCAATCTCCTCACACTCCAAGCCCCTCGGCGCCTTCGACTCGTCAATCTTCTTCATCTTACAGAGCATGCCGTGCGCCGTCGGGTCGCGCCCGGCACATTCGCACGTGCTATCCTGCTCCATGTTGCTGGGCGGTTTAATCTCGCGATCCTTATAATTGTACGCTGCGTCGGGCGTAAACGGAACCTTTTTGCACGGCCTTTTGCATCGGTCCGGCTTCTTTTTATTCATCTTGTGGCGCCGCTTGCTGCCCAATGGATGGCGCTTATAGGTGCCTTTTCCCTGGTCGCGACTGCGCCGCGCCGAATACTTGCTGCGCAGCAGCATATTCATGCGGTCGGCATTTAGCGGCGCCACACTTTGCGCGGCATTCTTGAGCTGCGTCAATTCGGCAAACGTGTCCATGGCAAGCGTGCGCGGAATGGGGCTCACCTTGGTCACAGTCGGCGTCTGCTTCAAGCGGCGCATTTTGCGCGCATTCTTGGCGTCAAAGAGCGCCTCGTTCAGTTGACCATAGAGGGTCTGCCAACAAACCCAGTTGATTGGCCGTAGACACTTTTCATTCATGCACTCACACACACACACACACGTGTTCTAAGAATTCACCTTTTCCAAGTGCAATTCAACCTACATCAATATCATTTTAGCAAACTGAAACTGAAACTGTTGAGCAAAATTGTAATAATTGAAAATTGGCCGAATTGCACCTGTAAAAGGACTAGTTGGAGTGCTACTCACCTCCATTTCAGCCGTTCGGCGCTCAGTCGCTTCCTCTTCGCGCGTCTTGTCGCCAAATTTTAACGTTACAAAATGGCGCGCGTCCGTATGGAAGCGTCGCCAGTTGCGGCGTATTGGTGGTTGGTACTTGTCGTTAACTGGCGGCGCCTGATAAGTCGGATGCCTATCTGGGTTGTACGGACAGTCGCGGCACTCGTTCAAGTAGTCGGTGTGGTAGGGGTCCTCGTAGCAAGCTTCCGAAAAACTCGGATACGGCGCCGGTCGTTTCTTACAGTCCGTAAACTAAAGCAACAAAAAGAGGCACACAAACAATAAATTTGTCACATTTTTCGAATTACGAAATTAGTACATGGTAAGGACGCTTGGTGCAAACAAAATTCTTGGTGGGCTTGCAGTTGGCCAGCTTAAACGTGGGGCAGGTGGTGGGTTTCAATTTGGGACACTTTTCCTTCTTAATTTTGAGCGGCATGCAATCCTTGTTCTTTTTACCGCCCTTTTTGCTCGACATGAAGCGTTTTGTGCATTCGTCCACTGCGCGGCACGCATTGAGGCTGCCCGAGAGGCGCCGCCGCGAATGCAAGTTGACGTTAAACGTGCGCACCACATTCGGCTCGTTGGCGTTGACTGCATTGTGCAGAAACGCGTGCATTCGCAGCCGTTCAATGTACGTGTTGGCGTCTTGCTGATTCAGCGGGTAGCGCGTCTTTGGCGCGCTCTGCGACTCGGGACTTTGCAGCGCGGCAATCTTGGAGCTCAGCTGATTGGCAAAGACCAGATGATGTTGGGTGGTAGCGACGCCCGGCGCCGAACGTAACACGACATTGTTGACGAGACTGTGAATTTTGTTGGCCAAACGCAACGCCATGATGGTCGCGGTTCCACGCAGTCCTCGAAGCGATCCAGCCTTCGCGGATAATTCTACGGTAGCTCCAAGTCTGGTGTGTAGGACGTGTGTGTGTGTGTCTGTGTGCTCGGGTGTTTTTGTCGCAAAATTTCAAAAAAATTATCCGAAATTTGTTTGCTTCAATGAAATGAATTTTGTGTTGTTGAGAATGCGAAAAGGAATTTAGAATTTCTACTTGTAATTTGCGAGATTGATTGGTCCGAACCGCGTTACGTCCGCCGTGTGTGCCGAATGATGAAATTGTAATTAATGAATGTTTGTTACACGTTGTTTATTTCCTTTGTTTCCATTCCGAAAGTTGCTTTGATTTTGTTTCGAAAATTTAAACATTTAGTAACTTTTGCAGTGCTACCAACTGTTACTTGGTGACATAACCCTACATTAATTAATTGACAAGTCGATTCAAATTAAATTCAAAGTGAATTTATTTTCGCCCTGCTGCATGTGCATATACAACCGGTTTACAAGAAACTAAGGTAATTAATTAACGATCGCGTTGGAAGACCACTGACGGTCCGCTGAACGCTGGCGTATTAAAGTTGATGGGCCTGCTAAATTCGGACATCCTGGCGGGCTGCAAGTGATCCAGGCGCGCCGACAAATAGTAGTATTGCGCCTCGTGCGTCACTTGATACCTGAACGGTTTCTGCTTGAAATTTTCGACGCGTTTGATTGCCCTGCGCATAATTGGATTTTCATGTCGCAATTTTGGCGACGATATTGAGCGCTTCAAAAACTTGTCATTGTTCTTGTTGTTGTTGTTGTTGTCGAGTTTCGGGTAGAGATACGGATTGGTGGGCGTCGTGTACGGCGGTGGGTACTTGATAAATGGCAAAGATTGCGGGTAGCTTATTTTCGCAGACTTTTCGTTTGAGTACTGTGGTAGGCACGGGGTGCTTGATGAATAAGAACGAGTAGCTCGGCGACAGGCGTTCTAAATCGAAAAGAAGCAAAATTGTTTAATTTTTTGCGCACCACGTAAGGTTAGAGTTAACATACCGCTGCAATAAGTTCTCGTAGATTTTTTTGTACTTTCGACATTGTTTCGAAATATTTTTCGCTTACGAATTGTGATTTAGGATCGCATAAAATGAAAGGTTGCTGCACAGGGATTTGGAGAAATTTTGATTACTCGGAGCTACCTGGATTGTCAATCTTGACACAATCAAACTTGAATTAATTTATTATTCATTGAACACTTAATATAGAAAATAACAATAAACAGGAACAAGTTCTTTGAATGTTTTTGCTGCATAGTTTCTTTGGTTTTTTTTGGGTTTTTTTTTTGGTTATCTTATTCTTATTGTAATGTGTATATATCCAATGTGGTCCCTTGTTAGTCCTGCTGGGGTTACGTTACGTCACTTCCCATACGGTTGAATTCAACGAGTTGCGTTTGCGCGACGTCACTTCCACATGCGCGTCGAGCCCGTCGGGCATTTTGCTAAGTCTGCGTGCCCATGAGCCGCGAATACCTGAAACGCACCCTGTCAGTCCACCACTTTGCCAACCCACCCTTGTACTCACCGTACCTGGGGTGCGTGATGTGTTTTGCAACGTGTTGTTATTCTCCCGATTCATGCTCATCAGTTCGTCGTAGTCGTAGTCCTGTTTTTTGAGGCCATGCTCATACTTGGCTTCCTTGGCCAGGAGCGCCTCACGCTGCATTTGCGTCTTCAGCTCACTGGGCACATCCGGTATGACATACTGCATGATGCCCGTGAGGGCAAAAACAATGTGCTCGAAGATGACCACGAATGCCAAACGCGCCGCAAAGACGTGCCAATACTGTGGACTGAGGCCGTAGGGCTCGCGTGGGTCGTCGGGACCGTTGCGATAGCCGCGGTATTGGCACGTCAAAGGCGGATCCTCAATGTCATCGTCGGAGCCCATTCCCTTTTCGTAGTGCGAAGTGTTGAACAGCGACAGACTTGCGTCAATGTAGCCCACGAGGTCTTCGTTCTCCGAGTATTTGTACTTGTACACCATGCGCGGTATAAAGTCACTCGTGTAGGCGATGACGAACGCGTTCGAAACGACCGCCGCGTAGGTGATGACCCGCAAGATGCCATACCACGCGCCAATGTCCTCGACCCTTTCGGGCAGTGGGCGTCTTGCTTGCGTCACCATCTTGTAGGCGTCCAGACGGATTTCGGCAATGTTGTTCAAAAGGGCACAAAGTGGCGCCAGAGGGAACGCTGCCACGAATAGAGTCACAAAACCATACTGCAAAACTACAAATTTCGCTGCAAAATTGCTACCCTTTGTATTGGTGGTGTGTACACTTACTCATTTCCAAGTACTCGTCGAAGAGGGCCAACCTCCCCGCGTCTTGCAGATGGTAGTCTTCCTCCCAGCGGGTGTGCTTCCGGTTTTTGTCTTTGGTGTTCGAACGGTGCGAGCGCCAGCGCCACCAATTGTGGAAACACGGATTGAAGAGTTCGAGAATATTGTTGAAAACTTGCTTCCCTATCATGATGATGGCCAGCTGTATGCAGAGTTCGCTTAGGCAACCCGCCGGGTCGCAGACGTCGCCTTTGACGCGCAGAAACTCCGACTGCCGACTGATGGTGTCGCCCGGATAGTCAAAGAAGCGCCCCTTGAAGAAGGCGATGTATATCAGCGACGAGTAAAAGTTCATAAATTCGAAGACAAATATTTTGAACGTGTACGAATCTTCGTATTCGGTTTGCGTGCGCGGATTCTCGAGGTTCGTCAACGAGATTGCAATATTGTGGTAAAACTGTCCCCAAAACAAGCAACAATTGAAATAAAATTCGGGTGCTAAACAGATTTAGAGTGGGGGGTTGGGACTTACACGTGTCAAACACATGATGATGATTAGATTGATGGTGGCCGCGGATATCGAGGTGAAAATCTTGGCGTGTTTCTTGAGGAACGCTCCGCCACTCCCGTAAATGATGGACACCAAAGACAGGCGGTAGATTATCGTCCCGAGGACGGCGCCCATCACCACAATCACCATGAAGAAGACTGCGGAGCTCGTGGCCACAAACCGCAGGCTCTTTGACCACGTGGGCAGATAGGGTTCTTTCTCGCGTGTCACTGGATTGGTCCGATAGGTCTTGACACTGGTTTCGAACTCGGGGCGCGGTTCCTCGTCCTCTTCGATGCCCGACAGGTCCCACTCCCATTGAATAACACTCTGCTTGCGGCGCCAGAGCTCCAGAAACAGTGTCGCCCACAAGCTCATAAAGATCGCAAAGAAGACAGTTGCCGGATTGTCAAACAAGTAGGTCAACCGGGCGAATTTGCAACTGTCTATTAGTTTCTGATAGCGACAGGCTTTGTCGCACAGGGGGCACAGGGTGATGTTGCCGGGACCCATTGGGTCGCAGATCTCCTTACTGGGTATGTTGTCGTCGCTGCTCATTGTTGTCAGGCCGTAGAAAAAACACAAGGTGCCCACTATAGCAGGGGCGTAGAGCATCTTCGTGTAGAAACCCAGCCAGCAGAAATACAGGCCGATCTTGTCGCCGAAATATTTGCGAACCAATCGTAAGGGTTGCCTTTTGTACCATTTGGCGGGTCGCGCCCATTCTAAATACAGTAACTAATCGGTGCACCCAATGTTATTTTCGGGGTTTTGCTCGCTTAAAAAGTGTGTTGATGACTTACCCTCCTATCCAAGACGGTACCATCAGCCTCACCACTTTCGTAACTACCCTCGTGCAGCGGAAAGCACGCCTGGTAGGTGTTGTCGTTGAGCAGTCTTCGTATACCCACCTTGTCCGTATCGTCAAACTTGACGCGCAGCAGAATCTGCATGACCATCATGCTCCGCTGCGCCGAACTGAACATGGTCTGGCGATCCTTGACGATGAATTGCTCTTCGCGGTCAGCGCCCTCTGTGGCGTCATAGAAGGAGGGTTCTTTTTCGACCAGGTCATGATTATACTCGTAGAACTCTTTCCACCTGCGGCGCCAGTTGGCCCACATGGAGGTATCCTTGGCCATGTTCTTCTCGTCGTCCCACGCCTTTACCGAAATGGTAATGAAGCGCTTGATGGGCAACTTGACGCCCATGAGCGAAGCGTAGCGTGTTTTCGTCTTCCACGGCAGATGCACCTTGACGAACCAGGTGCGCCCGTCAAACGAGTGGTCCTTGTGTTCGGTCTCCAGTTCGAGGCCCTCTTTTTGGAGGTTCTCCTGAAAGATGCGCCGACTGTCGCGACGCCTTGCTTCCGCCTCGGTCATCACACCGAGTTCCTCCTCCTCGAAGACGAGGATCATGTCAATGTGGCGGCGACCATCGCGGAAATAGAGCGTGTCCGGGTCGGGTGGCTATCAACAAGAAGACGAGCATAGTTTGTCGATTAGGTTAGCTTGATGTAGTTAATTGAGTGCAAAACCGAATGAATTGTTAATGACCAACCGTGAACGACGATTCAATCGATACGTTCGCCTTGCCCGCTGTTCGCGTTGTTTATTTATACCGTTGTGATGGCGGCGCGAGGCGCACTTAACCGAGCATATTTAACGCCAGTTCTTCATAAATAAATATCGCGGGGCCGCGCGGTTATTATTAGGTATAGCGCGCACCTCTCTTTGATGGTCACCTCGTTTCCTCATTGAATATTGTAAAAGGTACGCCGCCCCCGCACACATTTGCCGCGCTCAATAATTAATCGCCTAAGCTGTTCTCACGTACATTCTAACAATACAAATCGAGCGAGATACGAAAATTCTTGTCTTGAATTGGACTTGTCTTGTCTTGAAATATCAAGACAAGTCTTGTGATTTTTATTTCTTTTCTTTAAATTTCTCGAGATTTCTTGACAAGACAAGACTTCTTGAACTGCAAGAGTCTTGTGAAACCCTGGTCATAAAATGCGCGTCTAAAATTACCTCGTCCTTGAATCCGGGCGACTCGGGCGGTGATGCTGGCACATCGGTATAGTCCAGCTCTTCGTTGTCTTGCACGAGTGAAGGCAGCGGCGTGCCTGGCAGTGTGGCCAAGGTCTCGGTGCTCAGCTGCGGGCCGAAAGCGTCGCCGCCGGCGCGAAATTGCAGCTTCGAACTCGGACGCAGTTTCTTGCCGGACGGTGGCTTCTCGCTCTGGAGCGATGGCCTGCGGCTGTTTGCTGGATGGATTCGTGGACTTTCGTCGATGCCGTTGAGGGTCAGGTCGGCGCCCACGTGCGACTTGCGGTTCTGGACGAGCGACTGCGAACGCGTGTACAGGCCGGCGCTGCCCAGGCTGGCGGCCAGCGTGCCCGAAATGGTGGTGATCATCATCGGGGGCTGGTGGTGCGGCGTTGGCTCGCGCTCCATGCTGGGTACGTTCAAAGACAGGCTGCTTTCGTTGCTCGCTCGCCTCGACGAACCTAAATGGGTCAAGTGGGTGGGTGGGTGGTGGGATAGTTGTTAAAAAGTTTCAAAGAAAGCGACAATTAGTTGACATTCATTATTAATTATCAAATGGGGGAAATATGAGTTTATGTTTATATTTATAAGCAGTTTGTACGTACGTGTACGTAATCGATCGGCGAGTACGTTTTACTTGGTGTACTGTTCTTTTTTCCTCATTATTTATTGTTTTGTTTTGTCTGTGCAACGGCGTGTGTGCCCTTCAAGTCTATTCATTTTATTTTTCATTCATCACGTATGGAAAGTTCGATTTTCACGCTTCCCAACAAACATGAAAACGATGTGTTTTGCGGCTAGGCGCGAAAGCAATATTTCAATATGTGCAATAGGTGGCGTTTAAGTCTCTTTGTTACAACAAAGCCATTCACAAAGCTTTGCAATTTAATTTAACTCATAAATTTTAAATAAAATAACAATACTTTCGACTTCCATTAAGAGAAGTTTGAGATATTTGAACATTAAGTGCACCCTAGAGGGAAAATCTCACTTTCCATACGTGTAGGATGAAACATATTGGGCAATACCTTCTCTCGATCGCGAAAGTGATTACTTTCGCTTCAAGGTAAACCAATATCTATTTTCACCGTAATCAGTTAAAATGCGCGACGCGTACGTGTCAATTGATTATTTTCCACCCTCGTTAACAAATGGTCAAAACCCCCGCCACCCCCAACATTCAAATCAAATGGTCTTTCTTAGAATTTCTTGCGCCAAATTTAGATTAGTTGCTGGTTACCTGACGACTTGTTGCGTTCGTTCTCCAAAAAGAGTGCGCTATCTTTGCTCAAGTCCATTGCTTCCAGTTTGTCCAAGAGACCATTAATCGTAATCATGCGATCGTCCGTTTGCACTTGGACAACTTTTCCATCATGGTGTGCAGGGCAACTGGTCAGCACTTGGCCGAAACGGACATTACGCCCCCCAAAAAGGATGCGGGTGACCGTTCGTGACGGTTTGAGGACTCGTCCTCGACTGACGGCCAATTTCGAAACGCGCCGCCGACGACGACGTGGTGTTACCAACGCCAACGGCGTGTGGTTGCCCTTAGTGTTCTCGCACCCACCAGCTTACACTGTCGTCATCGTCACCACGTCACTCGCAACTCGTCGAATCAAACACCCAGCACACAATTCAATTCAATCGTGCATACCAAATGATCGAAACTTATTTAAATTGCGTGCAATTATTTCGTTTTTTTTTGTGGTTGTTGGTTGCCTGGGAGTAGGCTACTTGTTTTGCTTTCTTGGATGTTGCTTAGATGGCGTCACTTTCTGCGTTAATTCGCGCATGCATTTTTACATGGAAAAACTTTGGTCACTTTGTATTGTAGTTTTAAATGAATAATAGATAGTGTCCAGGTGCTATAGTTACCATAACTCGTCGGCCTAATAGACTACTTTCCAAGTCGACATACATTTATCGTTTGTGTGTGTGGAAATATACAATAAAATCAATTTTCATTTGTCGTTTTTAGCTTGTGTGGTTTGCTTGTATCGACACATACCCTCGAAAATAGACAAATAACGGAAACGAGGAAAATATGAGGAATTATTCAACATATAATAAGTTTTTAACATTTCATTTTATTCGCCCTCAAGATGGAAATTATTTACAATTTCATTGATTTTCTCCATTTAAATCTCAATTGTATCAGAATAGTAAAGCGCAATTCATGTTTAATGAAACAAAACATTATTCGTTGATTTGAAATAAAAAGCCTGTTAGTAATTGTTTAGTAAACTACATTTCTAGTTTTGCACATTCTTTATTTTTTTACTCTGTTTACACAAGTTGCATTCGTTAATTCATGTTTGTTGTCTTTGCTAGTAGATAGATGGTTGATACAATGACACATTTGATAAGCATGCATGCTGATGTGCGGGACTTTTATCGACCCATTGTAATCGCCTAGTACTTCTGTTCATGTATGAGTATGATGGTATATTAAATGTTTGTATCAATTTTCATATGTTGTGTTTTTCCTTGTATTACAACTTTTCATTTGCGTATTGACAAGTTCATTGTCTGGCTTATTACGTAATTTTGTCACACGAACAAAACTCCAAATCGAAAATCATCGAAAGTCTTATTTGTTTCCAAAATTTGTTTCACATTTCTACATAGAATCAGTTACAAATAATTTCAAGTAATTTAAAGTTGGAACTTTAGGATTTCATCGTAGGCAACATTTGTTTCATTCCAGTTTTATTACTAGTGGTGTGGAGATGTCGATACGAGTCTAATAATTCGTTATTTCTACAAATGTATTCATTGTTGCGTGTTTCACGTTATTTCTTTTCACGAACAAAAATCAAAAATCGTATTTATCTCAAATTTGTTTCACATTTCTTCCTAGAAATTACTTACAAATAAATTTGATGCACTTTAAAAAGAGTAAAAATATATTTTAAAACCTTTCCGCATGCTTTCAAATAATTTAAAAGTGCAGCTTTGGGATTTCTTCGTAGGCAACACTCATTTCACTCTAGTTTTATTACTAGTGGCGTGGAGATGTCGCCATGGGTCTAACAAGTCCATGGAAAGAAATCACAATTTGAACAATTTTAAAATTAATATTCACTTTACGTTTACGAAATTCAGATCAGCTTGAAATAATTAGTCGCCTAGAGCCGAAAATTATCTCATTTGTTGTTTGTTGCTGTGCTAGTTGGCAGTTCTTTGAAGTCCGATACATAAAACTGGCGCCTTTTGCGCACGTAGCCAGTAGCAACTTGCTCGAATTTCGTAATTTGATTATCGTCAATAAATTATGAAAATTACAACCGTAATAAATCTTTGTCATCTGTTACGAAAACGCACATCAAACAAAAGAGTCACATTTTCATAAAGTTTTAGGAAGCTGTAAGTTGTTTGCGGCCGCGAGGCAAAGGGTGCATCCTACGCGCGGTCCTACTGTATTTTTGATATTAAAATTATAGCCCGAGTTGCATTGCTGAACGGTAGCAATTTCAAAATCTTGATAACGACCAGTAATCATATAATTATAAATACAACGCGTATCTGAAATTATTTAATTATGTTCACAAATATCCCGGCCGTAAATTACCGACATGTCAATAGCAAACATTCCGTCTCCATGCTATAGTTGCGTGCGTTTACTTTTATTATAATCATTGCGAGCAAGTTGAAGTCGAAGGGGAAGAAGGATGCACAGCAAGGTGCTACTTCAATGCGTGCCCTTCACTTCACTTCCACTTACTACAATTATTGCCCTGCGTTCAACAACATCCATCTAATTCACAATTCACAATTCAAGGGATAGTTTATTTTCAACACAACAAGTACTTAGAATTACCGATTACAATGCAATACACACTGACTAATAATGCTCATGCATGGGCAATAGCAATGTATGGCAGAGGGTGCATCACGTCATGTGCAGCAGGGTTGTGGGGGTGTGTGCGGTTTCTCGTCACATCATCACTGATGTATAATCGGAAGCAAATAGACACACGTCCACACAGCACGCAAATGTCACACACATTATTTCTTGCGATTGTGTTACTTACCTTTATTTCGTTGCACTTTTTGAGGTTTCAAGTAGAACAATACCGAGTGTTCCAAAAATAATGAGTTAAATTCATATTTTAACAACCATTTTGAAATTGTTAGTTGTTACGTCACTGAGCTGATGATTTGACGTCTAACTGTCATATATGATTAAGGTTATGTTAATCAAAGGTGCCAATCGTAAGCAAGAAATGATACTAAAATTTTTGAAACACCCTGCATAAAAAATAGTCATTTTTGTATTTATAAGTAATATTTACTTAAGATATATCGGGCACAGCTATTATTTAACAATATACAGAGACAATATTAAGACATAATCATCTAACTATTTATAATATATATTATATATTTACATTTCTTTCGCATCCGCATCATTTGCATGAGAAGAATTGGTTACTTATTTATTCTACTATAGTTTTATTTATATTATATACAAAATTTAATTACTTTTGCTGTTGGGTTTGAATCAAAAATGCGAAAATTAATTGGAATTGACGCTTCTGCGGCGGCTGCAATCATGCATTGTTTATGTTTGTGTTGAAGTTTAAAATAAGCTTGGCACTGTTCAAAAATCATACATTGAAGCAAAATAATTCGCGTGGAGAGTTCACTTCACTACCAAAGTCACTGTTAGTTGTCCCTAGCCCTCTTGGCAAGGGCCTTTGCTAGCTACCACACCAGCCCCTCATTCAGTCCTTGCTGCGGGTTGTCGGAGAAGTTGCCGGGCGACATGAATTCGGGGCTGCCGCCACGCACATTGCCGCCCGGCCCGCCGTCCATCATCTGCTCGCCGGGTCCGCTGCCGGGCGGGCCCTGCAGGAAGCCGCCCGGTTCGCCAGGCATGCCGCCAAAGTCGGCGCCCATCGGCAAAGGTCCATGCTCCATGGGTCCTGCAAAACAGCACAAAACTAAAGTGTTACAAGAAGACGGTTTGCACGCTTTAATTTAGGTTAGCTGCTTCAAGTATGTAAGTACCTCCTGGCGGGAAGTTCATCGGTTGTCCACCGGGTCCGCCCGGGTGTCCCGGCATGCCGGGAAAGTAAGGCCCATCATGCGGATGAAACGGCGGGCCGCCGTAGCCAAACTCAAACTTGCCGTCCGCAAAATACGGGAATCCGCCGGGGCCGTCGTCAAGGCCGCCCGGCGATAGGTTCATGGGGAAGCCGCGCATCTTGCGCGTTGATCCAAAGAAGGGGCCGCGACCCATCGACGTCAATTGTTTCAGTCGGCGCTCTTTGCTGCGTTTATTTTGAAACCACACCTGCAATTAACTGGCTCATTAGTAAATTATTATAATTATAACGCGTAATTAATCTAATAAGTAACTAATCGCACCGGCAATTAAAACACTCTACAAGGTGTTCGGTTCAAGGCGAGTTTCTGATGGGAATAGCGCGTTCCATTACTTTCTTCCATATGCCGGAGTTTTAAGACCGATTTATAATTGAATAACATAAACATAAGAAATAACCTAAATTTTCGGGAATAAGGTTTTAAACAGCCGACATAAAAGTAATTGCGCATGCGCTTATGATGAAAAGAGCTAATAGTATTACGGCCTGATACTAGGTGGCGCATTCAGCAGTTGAATTTCTGTTGATTTTATCACCTCAAAGTTAGTATTTTTTTCATTCAAATTCCTCCTGATTTTCCTTTGAATTGGTGTCAGCTGTTCAAAACCAAAATTTAAGTTATTTCTTATCATCTATAGAAGACAGCAATATAATGGGCTATTCCAAGCGTAAACCAGCCTTAATAATAACAGGTTGCAACTTGCTATTTGCTATACTTCTTTTTAGTAACAGTTTTTGCAGTATTTTGCATGCTTGACATTTGTTGGCACCACCCATCCTCATTCGAGTCCGGCGGCAACCTGGTGAATGTAACAAATGTTACACACAGCATCACAGTGCGTCTGCCTATTATTCGCTGCGTAAAAATTGAGACAGACGGTCAACATGGCCCGTTATACAAGGGTACGAACACGAGCAGACCGTGGGGAACAATATCCCCGATGGTGTTGTTACACGAATGTTACAATCGCTCACAGCGGTCGCCGATCACCGGGGGTTGCGTTGCGGCCGCGCTTCTCTTTCTCCTCTCTCTTAGTCCTCTTTTTATACCAAACACATACACGCACACGGATAACAGGCATTGTTCCAACAGCGATAAAAATCGAGTCAATTTTAGGCAAGTTTATAGAAATTCCGCGTTTTTGCTAAATATGTGTAAATTGCATTGATGATTAGTTTGTTGGGGGAAATTGCTATAGTAAAGTCAACTCGAACGTACATACATATGACAACTGTAATGAACCAATACCGGCACCTAGTGTCCGAATATAGTACTAACTGAAGTCGTAACTTTTCAGGTAGGTCAAAGCAATCTAGCAGATTTTGTTAACTTGTAATATAAATTATTGAAGTACGTAATATTTTAATAATAAACACAAATACGATATGCATATACGAATTGTATGACGTCTCTTCATATTGATGACGTATATGTACGTTCGAGTTGACTTGACTAAAGCGATAATGTTGCGTTTGTAAATTATACACTTTTCAACCCTCCGTGCGCTTATTGTTGAGTTGCGGCGAGGGTGCGGGCGCAATGAATAAAAGTTATACTGGCAATTGTACGAATTACCCAAATTATTATAATCATAACGCAGTTTTAGCTGGTTTGGGTTGGGGACGAACCGCAATTGTGTGCAATTTGCTGTATACGCGTCGCCTCAGAATGGTGCGAATTCGGCGCGGTCGTTAAGTAATCTTAAGCAGGCGTTAAGTAATGTCGGTGGTAGATGGCGCCGGCGCGAATTAGTCACACAAAAGTCGCGCATTGTCTGCGAATCGCAGCGCATCCTATAGGAACGTGTCGGTGATTTAATGCCCTGCAATGCAATAATTATTAAAGTCGCGCTTAAGGGAATGCGAGAAACTCTCTCGTAAAATTTAATATTTCGATAAATTTGAAATCTTTACGCTGTTATAAATTTTTCTTCGTTCTTTGGCTTATGCATATGACGGGAATACAAGAAACTTTCGGTTTTACACACACGACAAAGACGTGAGACTTGCTGCACAAGGGCACGAAATCAAAAGCACCGCGTTCTCTCACATACTGCGTTGAGTTGAGAGGAGCATCTTTCGGTTCGGGGCTTTAGCTGGACATTATGTGTTATTACCATTATTAACATACCCATAACGATTGCCGAACGCGCACTACCTTCGATTTGAGCCAGAGCAAAGAAAGAAGCAGACACGCTGAAAATCCTCAACCTGAATCACCCGAATAGTAATAATAATATAAAATATTTCTATAAAGTCGTAAAACGCGTATTAAAAATAATATTTATCGGTTTTGCTCGTCGTCATAGTCACAGTCAAGTCAAACATTTTTTCTCTTCTCTGTTACAGTGCGATTTTATAAAGGTATCCAATGGGGTTAACCCTATCTATTGGTAAATGTAAATAGTTGTTCTCTAGAACTTTTATTTTGAAATTATTTTATAGATGGCGGAAAATTAGCGAAATAAAAATACCAATTACAAAATTGATTAAGCAAGAAGATTCTTTAAGGAGTGACTTAAATCACAAAAAAACTAATTAAAAAAAACGTTTTTAGAACAAACAATATGTATTTTCTTGCAATTTTTTTAATTACGCAAATAGATTTTTTGTTACTTGGTTTAATTTCGCTAATTTCTCGCCATCTATAAAAAAAATTCAACTAAAGTGTCATCGGTTGTTCCATGTTAATTGCCATTGGACACTCTCACAAAATCGCACTGTATCCTGTATAGCTACAAATATAAGCAAGAATCGGACGCAGAAGAGAAAATGACACTCGTGAGTTGGCTGAAATGTTTACGAGTTTGTTCGTCCGACGGTCAGAGACGTTTAACAATCGGCACACAGTCTTCTTGCGCGCATATTAAATTGTTGAAACTAGAAACGTGGTCGTTGCGAGCTGCATGCATATTTTTGCCTCTAGCCGAGAATTAGCCCCCTAGTTATTAGCGTTTTGTTTTGCCTTCGCGTTTTTAATTTTTACGAGTTGCATTTTATGCCCTATAAACATATCTCACTTTACGAACACATTTCGCCGAATTGAAAACTCTTTGTTGGTTTTGATTTCAGGCAATTCTAAAAAAAAAAAGTAAAAACGCAGCCCAAAACTGTGGCTCAAAATGTGAAATATTAACATAGTTATATGAAAGGTCTAACGTTAAAAACGTTGATTTTCGCTTTGTTTGGTGCCTGTTCCGACACACCACCCGCTAGGCCCGCTAACTTCGAGGCGCGCATAGAAAGACGTCGAAATTTATCAAGAGAAAAATGTAAATTCTTAATTGCACCTTCTGTTCTTTCCCCAAAAGCGATGCGGAATATAAGAGAGCCCAAAACAATTAATCATGTTTGCCCTCTGAATTTCAACGCCGCCCACACGCACATTTCGCATTTTTCAACTTGCCAAAAACTATTAGATTTATTGATGGCACATCTGTTCTTGTTCTTGTTCTGCATTGTTTCGTCATAAATCGTGTGTGTGTGCGAGTAGAGTATTTACCTGGATGACCCTCATAGCGAGCCCCGTTTCTTTCGCGAGCTGCTCGCGTATGTGTCGCGTCGGTTTGGGCGTCTGCGAGAACGCCGTCTTGAGGATCTCCAGCTGTTTCGCCTTGATGGTGGTGCGTGGTCCGCGGCGCTTGGCGCCGGCGCTATTATCATCCGGCGACTTGTTCTCGGCCTGAGCGTCCCGCGCCTCCGGGTCGCCATCCAACGAATTCTGATCCTCGGAGTCTTCTTGCCCTGTCTTTGAATCCTGCCAACAATTACAGGAAACGACATATTTAAACAATTAGTTTACTCGCAGTGCCGTTAGGAGGCGCATACAAAAAACATTAAAAGGCGTTCGTTAAATACACAAAAAGCACAGTTTCCACAATGTACCGTGTGAATAGTCGAATATTGGTTAATTTCAAATTGTGCATTCTGTGCGTATTTACCGAACGTAACTGTGTCTTCGAACAATTAGTTTACTGGCTCTGTCGTTAGGAGGCGCATAAAAAAATCAATAAAATAATACATGTGTGCTGCATATATTAAGACCAGCAAATGTTCAGACCCTTTTTTGTTCGCTTCGCTCGCTCGTTAAATCAGTCTATTTCTAAAAAATTGTGTGCACATACCTGTCCTATTGAGCTGCCAATGTCCGAATGCGAGAGCGAATTGTTGTTAGTTTCGGCGCCGATTGGCGGCAACCCCCCATGCAGCGGATGGTGTTTCATAATTGACGAACCCGTACTGTTGTCGTCGTCCTCTTCGTCTTCCGAGCCTGAATCTGCAAGTGGAGCAAAGTATGGAAATCAGAGCCGAATAAGAAGACGACCGGCACGTACTACTAAGGATAATGACCGCGGCTGGCTGGCGATTTTTCTATAATAGCCCTAATTATCCTGCGCTCAACTCAAGTTGTTGATATAATTTCGGGGTAATTAAGGTTTAAAGTTACCCTTTGTTCTAACTACCTCTTATGCGTATTATATACGCTCAAGGAAGACTTTACCGATGCATCGATCGATCGAAGGATGGATAATCATCGCTCGTAAATCACGTGCGATCATCATGGGTTTTCGTAAAATTGAAAGAAATTGCTCGCAACGAAATTCGGGCAAAAATTGGCGCAATTTAATAATTTTCGATGCGCCCGAATATTATACGTGCAAGCAAGTACAAACAGCATAATGGGATAATGTGTCTGCAAACACACTCGAGACGGATCCGAGCGCAAAAGGGCCAAGGAAAACATTTTCATTTGAGCACTTGTTCAATGTTTATTACACGTTCGATGTTGATTTTTGTGAGCGGACAGCTCGCTCAGAGCTGCGCTCGCCATGACGTCCCATTCGTTGTTTCTTTATTTTCGTATCTCTTCTTTAGAGTTTTACGAAAACAGTACGGCACGATCGCAGGCCAGGAGAGACGCGTTTCGAAATGATATGAATGTTGTTGGGCGCGCTATACGCAAGACGGACGAACGAAACCCCAATTAGTAAACGATCCCGCTGGGAAACAAGCCATTACATCCTCAAAGCAAAAGCAGCCAAACAGGCCGAAATATAACGCGAGGAGAAAAAGTGAATTCGGAAAAAATTTGCATAAATCGCGAGGAGTGTGGGCCGAACAGTTTCGAATCTTAAATCAAGCGCGCGTTATTCTTTTCATTTTGTTCTTCTTTCGACTTGTATGTGCGCTTTTTCGTTCATAGTTTTTTCCGCCGAAGAAGAAGAGTTGAAGTTTTGACTGAAGAGCAAAGAAGAGTTAACTAACTAGCAAACTGTAAATGCCTCGCGGGCACCAAGCAACTTGTGTATCTATAACTCTGCCTGTGCTCGCCGCTGCGTCTGTTTATTATTCATATATTTCTATATTTCATATTCATAGACAGGCCAAACGCATGTTTCATTCACATTCACACAAACCACGCGTACTCTTTGGCCCATCAGGTAATAAGATTTTTTTCTTCATGCGCCGTAAAAGTTGGTCATTTCGTTACTAATAAAGAAATGACCAACTTTTAATTTTCACCGACGACATCTATTATTATTTTAACAAAACAACGGTAAATACACAAGTAATCTGTAATCGTACTGTTTCTACAGCTTCCTACTAATCCACGATGTCACTTTGACATTTGAGCAGTTCTGTTAATCACTGCAAAATCCAAGAAATTCAAAGTAAATCGTATTTTAATTAATTAAAACGCTTGCAGAAAATTTATTTTATGTGAGTGCTACGAAAAAAATACCAGTAACAAGCTGTAACAACAAAATTCATGTGAGATTGTTATGATCCGGAACTGTTAGCCCGTGTGATCCTGGACCAGCAATGTTATTTTAAGCGTTTAAGAGGGAGCGAGCGCCCTTTCATCAACATATCAATTGCATTGCGTGCATTATAAATGTTTCAATAGAAATATACAATGCCGGGCGACGACGAGTCAAAATGTGAAATGCGGTTTCAGTAGCTGGCGCGTCATCTCAAGAGCGTATTCATCGTGTATATCAAGCAATGGATGTTTAAAAGTTCGATTAAAAGCAATTTCACGCTTTCCTCCTTGGCTCTTGGCGTCTTTTTCTTGGCGATTCGTTACGTACGTTCCCAATTTCATAGTCCTCGTCGTCTTGCGTCTACCATATATACGCATATACGGCGCAGTGTGTGTGCTTCGGTTATTTGTTGCCGCAGTGATTGCCTTCTAATAAACTTCCAATAATAAAAGTTGCACGAGAATGATTAACCAAAACCGTCTTCAACAATGCAACCAGCAGCAGCCATGGATAGACGGATGACTCTCAACTTCTTCATCTTACTTGCTTATAGCATCTTATAGGTTGAAGTGCTTGTTGTTGGTTTTCTCGTGTCGGAAACATTTCGGACAGCGATCAAAATCGCATCTCGTTTCAATTTCGCAACGCAAACACTTTCCACCCTTAAAAGTGTATCTGTTTGTATATCGTGCAGAGGGAAAAGTGCGCCCCAGGCTTCGAGTCCCACTTGAGCCGCACTAGTCGTGTAGCATAGAGATAAGGACAAACAGGATCAATGATGCTCATGCATACCAATGTTTTGTTTTTACAACTTGTAACAGAGAAACAGATAGACGAATAGTAGGAACAAAAAGCCTCATGCGGATAGTTGCGGTTTTTTGCCCGCATTCTGTACGCTTGCGGTTTCCGCGCCGATTGTTGCGCCGCGAGCGCAAAAACAAAGGGTACGAAGGGCGCGTTCAACCAACACCAATGTAAACATTACCAAATATCAACAATTCGCTTTGTTTCAAAACGCGCCTAGCAGTCTAGCCACGAAAATAAACGCCAACATTGCTTATTAGATGGCGCGCAAGTCCTTTATTTTTAGCAAATAGTGTTGCTAGACGTCGCGTAGGTGGAAAAAATTTTAATACCTCGTTCGGTTAGTACGCACCGCATGCACAACTTCAAATCGACCATACGACTTTACACAACAATTCGTGCTAGCTGCGTGCACTGTGTGCGTATTTGCCGAATGCCGCATTAAAATTTAATCCACCTACGCGACATCTATCAGCACTATTGGCAACTATTTGACATTTAACTTTACATCAGTAAGTAAAATATCTGCCGCTGTGTAAGCTATTGCACGAATTTGACGTTTTTTCCGTTGTTTGAGTTTGCACATCAAGGTCTCAACACTTTTCCTCGCATTAATAAGAAGAAAAAAAAAACGTTATAGAAAAACAATGCCGCGAGTAGTTTCTTGGTTGAGTTTGGTTTAACGCGTCAGTGGAGACGCGATTGCGCTTGATTCGTGTATGAAATGCATGAAGGTCGATGCATTTCAATGATCGCGCGCGCATTTATTGTTGTGAATTTGACGCTGCTGCTACGTTTTGCATGGACATATAATAAATTCCAAGAAATCGGCACTCGTAGACCACACACACAAGAGACGCGTCGAATATTTTTAGAAAACTACCAGCGCGCTATATCGCGACACGTGTCGTTTTGCCATCATGGCAAACGGCAGCAGACATTGTGCGTACGCAGCGTCGACGGCGGCGGCGACTGGGTCGGCCCCGACCGCCACCGCCCCGACCAATCCCGCCGCGCCAAACTCGCACATCCAACATCACAAATACCTCGACAAATACTACAAACAGGGATACGCTTGATTTTCCCGTTTTTTTTTTTGGCTGAATAAAAAGAACGCTTACCGTGCTGGTGCAGAGTGCCTTTGTTGCCCGCCTCGTAGTCGTTCTTGCAGATGAATTTGTTGTCGTCGAGTACGTAGAGCTCTTCGCCGGTGCTCAATTGCTTTCGACACACCAGGCATGTGAAACAATTCAGATGGAACACTTTGTCTCGCGCTTTGCGCACCAAATCACTCGGGGATATGCCTTGTCCGCAACCGCCACACTTTGTCCCGTATCGTCTGCACAAACACATCGTTTTTTTTCGATTCACAACAATTCATTTTTTAGATCCGATGAAGACGGTGCAGATCCGGCAGCGTAGCGTGTACATGAAACAAAGAGAAACGTTGGCGAGATTAGACGACATTTTGAATTTGATTTCGTTTCGGGTATAAATTAAGTTGGCGAACTTTTCCCATTTTGCGCCCAGAGCGCGCGCGCTTCCGATTCGATTTCCTTTATTCGCATCGGCATCGCGGTAGGTACGCCGATTTCTTCCCCCTGCACAACCATACAGAGATCTCGAGACAACACAAAGTCTTTGCCTTTGCTATTATAAAATAATCGAAATTTGCGTGCGTCACTGGGGGAATTCGGGAGAGATGTGAAGAGCTGCGCCAGGCGCCCCTTTTGCCATGTTGAGGGTTATTGGTTAAACGCTCGACGATTATACATGCATTGGTCCCTCTTTAACTTTTCTAAAGAGAGCGCCTTGAATTTGGTAAAATGCGCGTGCAAAAGTCAGATAACGGCAGCCCTTCAAGATCAAATGCTCGCTCGCCGCGTTTAAAATAAAACAATGCGCTCGAGATATTTCCAATTTCAAACACAATCGCGATATAGTTAGTTCAAGAAGCACAAAAATCAACAAATCATTGTAGAATGTGCGTTTTTCTCGATGACTATGTCGGAATATTAACATTCTTACACATGTTGAATGACATTTGTTACGCACACGTAGCGCCCTCGTTTAATAAGTAGTAGAAACGCGAATGTCAATTGATATTCAGATTCTAACATGTGAATAGTGTGTAAAAATGTTAATTCTCAACAACACTTAATGAGCTTAATTCTTGACCTGTAACAGAATGATTCATTCTGTACCTATAGTAACAGAATGAAAACCGCCAACTTTCTACTTTTGGAATCTACCCCATTCTAAACTTATTACAGAATATACTATTCTGGTTTTTGGTCGTAAATCATTCACTTCTCAATTCTCATTAGCTATAAATCGAAGAAACGTACGACGTATGCGTTTAGTATTGTGACTTGGGTGCAAATTTATGCATGGGATTTTAATTTGCGGATTTATAGAACAACTCGGAACAAAAGCGCGAAGATTCTTTTTTTTAAATTAATGTGGAAATTTACAGTGCGTGAATTGCGTTAACACCGGCACAATAAACTGCACCCAGGGAGGCAACTCAACACGAAACACGATGACACCTGTCCAATATAACAGTGCGTGAAACAATTTCCACAAGTGGAAAGGATTAGATTCGGGTTTGATGGGGGTTCGCCCAGGTTGTCTTCGCAAGCTTTCCAATTCCACCGCAAGATTAAACTCAAAAACATATTAACTATTGCAATCAGCAATATATTGCTTTGATTGTATTAGACTATTAGTAAGTACATGAACTTGTACAGAATTTATAATAAACTTAAGCAAAAGTCGAGTCGGCATCGTACACTTTGAACTTTCTGCAAACTCTTGCGATGATACGCTTTACGTCGTTTAGTCGAGCAAGTTGACTAGTTTTGCGTGCGTCTTGCATTATGTTATGTTTAATTTCATACCTAGTTAATACCGGCCAGCGAGCATAATAATCGTAAAACGTGATTTACGACGAATATTAATGACAAAATTAATTAACAAGATATGTAATTAAATAAATATTATTATACGGCGGGCGTATCTAATCTAATTCGTTTAATACTTTTCTTTTTTTTCATCGAAAAAAAAACATTCCGATAAATCGAGTAGCGTTACGTTTTCCCAACAACCCTTTGTTTTTCCCCTAAATGATTTTTTCCGAATCGCGCTAATCAAAACATTCACGCAAATTGCAAGGTTATTTATTTTTCGCCTACCTACGCAGAACACATCTAATACATGATCCAAAATGAAGAAATCTCCTTTGTTTTGATATGTAATGCTGATTAATGTTGTTAGATGGAGCAATTTCAAATAATTAGCGATTTTACAGAAAACTGTAATTAACTAATTAAGGTAGACGAAAAAGTACAGAGTATTATTGTGTATAATTTACCTGAAGAAATCACTGCGACAGAAGAGTTTGCCTTCTCTCGTGAAGCATTTGTCGGCGAGCATCGCGTGGCAGTCGAAGCATCGCACGCAGTCGACGTGCCACGTACGCTCCAGGACATTCAGCAGGAACTTATCCAGGATGGGCTTCTCGCAGCCGGCGCACGCTATCAGCATCCCGGCGGCTGGTTCACACCGACCTGCAAAAGAACACACACACATCTTTAGAATATAAATGTGCGCGTTTGCTGAGCGCTGGCTCACTTGTAATTCCCCAAACATTTAAGAAACAATCAAAAATTCATGCGTTTTGCTGCGGCTCTAAAGACGCGCGTATTATAAATTTCATTATGTACGCCCTTTTTCTTTTCACTTGATGTTTTCTTTTTAATTTTCGGATTTTTTTTAAGAGCCGAAGCAAAAAAAAACGCGTAATTAATCAACGTCACAAGCCAAAAGCAGGCAGGCAAACGCAAAAGGTTGTGAAAATAACTTTTTCATTCGTATACAATGTTTTAGTTTTGGTTTAAAGTTTTGATTGCGTTATGTGTGCTGATGATCTTGTTCATTTTTCATTCGGGCCTCGCGGTCAAAACCGCCCTTCTTTCGTATGCCACCTTTTGGTGCGCGCTTCTCGGCTTAGTTTTAGTGCTGTGGATGAGACTTGATGCTCGTAAATATCACGTTGAAATTATAGGATTTCATGACTTGGAGGGCAATCGTTGTTTGTTTCTCTATGCTCGCGTTGCATGTTGCGTGATGTTGATGATGCGCATCAAGCGCGCAAGGGCTGTGATTAAATGGTAGCAAATATCGTGTCGTTTGAGGGCATTTTTACACCTCGAACCAAAACCAAGAATCAACACTAAAAACTGTGTTTAATTTCAAATGCCACTTATTAACTCGCATTAACTCTCAAATGATGCTTGATTAAACTGTCCAATTATAAACTCGAATGATGTGCGTGAAAAGTGGGCAATGAATATCTCATTTTTGTTAAGAAAACAACGGGGAAAAGCAAACGTGTGATGTGAATACGAAATGGCCTTCACGCGCCGCACGCGAAGAAATAAATTTAAATCGGGTCGGGATTTTTGCCAAATCTGCCTCACTTCCATTTAGCGACATGCTCGGAATTTAAATGCGAGGATATTGTTTTCCATCTTGGGCGTTAAGCAAGTCTTGGATTTGTTTGGGCATCATATATGCATGTAAAAGTCACGAAGCGTGTTATTGAATATCGACTGTGACGAATTTCCATTGTTTGCTACCATTTGGACGCAATGTTAATCACACAACATCACCGCACAACATCTAGTATCCACCATTTTATTGATAAGCAATTGTCAAACTAAACTCGCATTTTTTTTGTCAAAACTGTTTGCACTCGTGGCACTTGCCAACCAATGAAATTCCTAGATTATTAGCAACAACATTGTTTCTGTAATCTCATTGGTTGGCCAAGTGTCACGTGAGCAGACAGTTTTAACCAAAATAATGCAACTTGTAGTTCATTGTTTTGCAACTTGTAGTTCATTGTTTTGCAACTAGGAGGCCAATGGGCAAATTTAAATATTCGCGCTATTTTAATGACGTCTGATTGGTGGACCCATCAAACTTAACTGTCACAATCAAAAAGTGACATTTAGGTTAAGTCCCTTCATTTAACTTTTTTTCTATTGATCATGTTAAGTTGTTAAATTGAGAAAGTCAACTTGGCCTGATGTCTTGGCGCAGTTTTTCGTTTGAAAGTTTGCGCGTCCTTGAGCGACGGGTAGAGTATAGTGTTGGCGCAATCAGATAATAATCAAGTGCGCGCTTACCTATATTGTGCGCCGAATGCTGTATGTAAGCGGAATT
>JARJDT010009622.1:0-16018 GCA_030264655.1 Leptusa sp. GC000079
TTAGAGAGATCTGTTGTCTCAGCCTCTGCAGTCCTACAAGTCTTCACTTCGCAGTAACAAGTTGTTCTACTTTAGTATAGACTAGATTAATAATTGAACTTACCTTTTATTTTTCTGTATTTCAAAGTTTTTTTGCATTTTATTGGTTGGTAAATTGTGCAAATTCGCTTGTATTCTAACTGCGGATTTTTCATGGAATTCAGTTTGATTTTCTATTAATTAAACGTTGCTTTGAACGTGCCTATTCCGAGAGGAGAAAATAAATACCAAAACTGAATTTGCAAATTTCCAACTACTGCTGCCTGGTTGCAGACGAGAATCGGGAATCGGTGTAGACACAGATACAATTTGATTGAATCTCACAAATTCTTTGATTACTCTATACTGAGGGTTTCAAATATTAACTTAATCAAAAGTGTACGTTTAAAGCAATTATTTTGGTCGACGTGTATTTGTTTATTGGAACTATACGTCGGCATATATGGAGATACGGCGAAAAAGTAAATTTGTTTTATCGAAACCCGTTGAAACAGAAAATAATTATTCGGAGCGCGCCCGCTTCGAAATTAGTTGACTTTAAATTTCAACCCCACGCGCGCAAATCTACACACATGGAGACACTGCTTCAGATTGACCATTATTGGCATACGAATACGTATATTGGACATCAAATGGAACAAGCAGAAATAAAATGTATCGTTAACGTGTGCACACAGGACACAGAGCGATTGATCCACAAAGGGAAACATTCCCCAAATGTAGCTGCCTACGTAGATATCCATCTCATGAACTATGCCAGGATGAGGTCTAGATTTGATTTAATTTGAAAACACTTTACAAATTTGCTCACCGAGTTTTCAGAATTAATTTGTAACAAGCGGATTTTCTTCGGCGCACGAATTAAAATTTAGTAAAATTTTGACATTTTCAACTACATTCGTTCAATAAACGACTGCATGCTGCTGACTTTACGATCCACGTTATTTTTAATAGTCAATATTCCACTGTATTCGGTATATTGTATGGCATTGTATCCGTACGTCCTGGCAAAGATAAGTGCGACGCTCTCCTATTGTTAGCCGAATGCATAAATAACCTTTCCCTCTGATCCCGATCCTCCGATTCCTATTCTGTATCGAATGCTGGATTGTTTGTAACCAATCGGATGTGTACAGAATGATGGATGAAAAGTGCGCCGAAATTCGAGCGACTAGCTATTGCCGAGGCATAAAGTAACGCATTCATTTTCGCTTTTAATTTGGAATTGATCACGAAGGGGTAGCAATTGGACAATTCACCAATAACACTGCGTCGCCAATGATAATATTTATTGTCGAGTTGCCGCAGCTCGAGGTGCAGAAGGTAGCGAAAGTCCTCCGTAAAAATGTAGGTAAATTTGTTCTTGTTGAAAGTGGACTATTCCCCGGCGGGCATACGATTGAAATTTTTATTTTATGTTTATGTTTTCTGCTTTTCTCATTCTTATTCTTTGCAATCGATTTAATCTGATTGATTTTCCCAGCGGCAATAAAATGTATTTACATATCACAAGAATATCCAAATAGTACAAGAGGCACTCAAGCGAACCAGAACAAACACAGAAAATATGAAAAAACAATGCACTCAATTAGAAATACGATCCTGAAATACATAAATAAAACAAATGTTATTGTTTTGCATTTTTTCTCTATTTGAAATTAGAACTAAATTGAATTTTTTGAAAATATAAAAGTTGAACTTTTGGAAAACTAGAACTAAATTACTTACCTGGTATGATGGTCACGTAGTTGTCGTTTTATCCTTTTATTTTTAATAAAATCGCTTACAATGTCAAGTGCAACACATTGCGATGCGCGCAGAATTTTCACGGTTTTTTCCGTCACAATGCGACATGTAACGACTGAAGCTTTTCCAATATTCGGCCTGCATCGTTCGCGTAAAAGGGAAGAAAAAAGTGGAATCCATACACTGAATGATTCATGTTCAAACATTCAGCGAACATTGGTCGTTGTCGTTTCTGTGTGACCATACTACTTTTGGAAGGCAATACCGTGAAGCCGTATGATCCTCATCCTTTCGTCCTCTCTGCGTGTGGACAACGCAAATAAACGCTTCGCAAAGACTCTTCTTGCTCGAATGGGGTCGAGTAGAGGTCCGGTTTGGACAATTCGGAAAGACAATGGTAATGCCCTTGCTGGATCGATGCTATGAATACTGATAAGGCACTTGCAACGCTTAGACTATAGCCATTGATAACATTAAATTCAAGTAAAGTCCATTTGGCAACTATGTATAACTACCCAACTGCAGATATACAGGTTGTAGCAAATTTATAACATCTCCGGAAAATTATCAAACTGTTCGCATACTTGCTTTTCTTGGGCTTCAAACTTTAAACACGTCGATTGACTATATAGCAGTGCAAAGCTGCTTTTCGTTTAATCCCATCTTAGCCTTTTCGCCTTGGCATTCTATGGCTCTTTCAAGAAGTGAAGACTCTTTCCTCGTTTTAATACTTTCATAATACACAATTTCCTAATTTAGATTATGACTTAATTAGCTTTAGCCTTTCAAAAGAGCGAGTATCTTCTATACAAGAAGACCAGAAAGTTAAAATTCAATTTTTGTTCGCGTATATTCGCGCAATGTTTTGCTTGTTTTATGCTTCTCTGAATAGACTGAAAATACGTTTCGAATTTTCGACTTTATACACTATCGAATGGAAAATCTAGAGACTTGGAAGAGAATTCTTGTGTATAACTCGTATATAGATATTTGTAAATAAACTTCATATAACTACATCTATATCAAACTCCAATACAACATTGAAGGAAGAGTACAATAGTCGAAGAATAGTGAGTAATAAAAGTCGAAATAGATATTGTGAACGTAAAACCCTTGTTTTCCGCGTAAAGGAAATAAACATTCAATTCATATTTTTCATAATGGGAAAACAAAGAATCTCACAAAAATAACGCCTTTAAAAAATATTGAAAATCCAATTAAATAATTGTTTGCGTAGTGCACACTCGCAACTAATTTCAATTAAAAACTGTATGTTATTGGTGCTTCATAAAAAACATTTGCATACGTTAAATAAACACGTATTCCACTTAAATAAAAATGCAAATACAATATATTCACAGAATCGTTATTTCTATTCATTAATAGTCGGAAAATCAATAAACAATTTTAATTAACAAATTATTGTGAATGTGCACATGTGACTAAACAAGCTAATATGTTTCACATATAGCCGAATTGCAGAATAGCAATATGCACTTTGTAATACTCATTATGTAAAATCCATGCGCGCAAATTTCTTTTTGTTGATGTTACGAAATGTGGACACATAAATTAATTTCAAATTGTATCATTTTATTATTAATGTTGTTGCTGTATGTAAAGTAAGAATTAAAATAACAGTGTATTTTCTCCATTTATTTATGTTTGTTTAATTGGATTTTGGGGAAATTTGTATAAACGAAATTAAACACTAGGGAAGGAAACGAATAAACACAATTGATATGCAGTGTATGTTATGAGATTTGCATACTAAATAGCAACTTCTGAAGTTGGACCGAAAATTGTAGCGAAATAGGTTTCAAATCTTGAATGCTAATTGCATTTAATACACCTACTTATATACAAAAGATTAACTCAGGACTATTCAACGTGCAGAATTTAAAAATGCAATCAAAAATGAACGGTTAAAGCGGATTTATCTGCGAATATTGTTTAAGCTGTAAAATTTATGTCGTCTGCGTTCTGAGTCCATTAAACAGCAGTGTGCTATTCACGTTATAAACAGATACAAAACAATTTTAGCTAATACACTAGAAGTTCACATTGTTGGTGATTACCCATCATGCACACATTTTCAATCAACCAAACTTTCATTAAACATCCGCCTACACATAATAACAATAATAATCACGAAAAAGTATAGCCGCAATCGTACGACATGTACATGTGTCGATAATTTTCGAACTAATTTGCATTTGAATGATTTCAGTTCTGATTTTGATATGTTAACTGCTATTAATACTGACTGTTCAGTGTATTTACACTATAATAAACATGAATAACCAAAAGCTACAAAGCATATATTATTACATATTTTATAAACAAAATACATAAGCAAATTAAAGTGCAATGCATAATGTTCCGTTTTATTTTTCCAATATTATTAGCTCCCTGCGTTTTTCCGTGTCTGCTTGCCAGTGTGTTTGTGTTTACCTTTAACATTTATCATATATGTTAATGTATTCATTTTGCAAGTAGGATGCTTTAATTTTAATTTAATTTTCTCATGAATTCCACAGTTTTCTATTTTAATTTTAATATACTAAAAGAAGCAACTTGTCTGATGTTTTTATTTTATTTGCGCACTCGCAATAGATGAAAATGTTGTTGCAAACGAAAAGTTAACCCGTGCGGGTACTCGTGCGTAAAAAATGCACATTTTCTGTGTTTGTTTGCTTGTTTGATGGCGTGTTCCGCCTAATATGTTTAATGTTTATAAAGATACAGCCCAAGGATAATCTCTAGAAAAAATATGGCTTATACCAGATGTCCATAAAATAAAAACATGACATTCTAACAGTCCTGCAAGGATTTAACTTACGTACGTTATGCCTAAGTTATGTAAGCATTAACTGAGTTCATGACAAACTTGACATAAAACTCGTTCGTGAATACGGATTATGAAGAATAGTTCTATTGTCGATAAAAAATTCCCTAGTAAGACGTTTTGTATATAAATGTTAGATGTAATAAAAAAAGAGAAACCGCGAGTATAGTTATTATACTTTAGGGTACGTCTACGTCTCTGAAATGTTTAATAAAATAAAAATGAAAATAAGTCTCGCATGTTCTCCTCTCTTTCATGGCATGTAAGCCTGCATGCATGTATTGTCCATAAGTATGAAAATGAAAATATACACCCATGTGAATATATTTATATGAGTGTATGGAGGGCAACGAAGACACAGCACACGGTTTGCAATGGAAAACGAAAAGAAGAAAGTGAGCAACGTTCAAGTGCACAAGGACGAGTTTCAAGAAAGTAGACTGACTGAAATGTGGCAACTCTTTATGCAGAATACAAACCGATGCACAAACCTACAGTTTTGAAACTGTTTCAAACATTGTTCTAACCTCATGGAAAGCTTCTAGCCATAGGTTTATTTTACGTGGTCGGCAAACGTCCACGTACCGACTTCAAATGGAATAATCCTTCAAAAATTAAATGCAGGACCCAATGAAAGACAACTTAATTTAATTGCACAACATTTTAATCTAGTAAATATTTTTGAGCTTTGCCCTGACGGTGAGGCCCAACATTTAGTCAAACTATAGGCGCCGAGCTTGGTGGAAAACCGTGGAAAACTCACATTATCATGCGCATAAACTTCTCAAAATGCATAGCAATGTTTTCCTTGTGAGTTTCTTAAACTATTGCTGTAATATTCCAGTACATTTCTTATTAAATGCGGAAACCCTTATGGAGGATGCAAAGCAATGCGCAAACCTACGCTTTTGAAACAGTTCCAATGCTTAAAACATTGCTGTAACCTCATGCCAGGTGGATCTGGCTAGAGGTTGAATAACGGCACATTTGAACCGGCTGAAATGCACATGGAAAACGGAGAAAATGCACATGGAAAACGGAGAAAATGCTCGAAGGTAGCTTGGAATTTTTGCTTATATTTTATGGAATTGCAACGCACATTGCGCGCAGGTGGATTTAAACTGGAAATATATCTCCAGGATTTGCAGGATATACACATGTTTTGTGTGCGTACTTTTGCCACTTCTTCACATGTATCAAATGTACGCAAATACCAAAAATGTTTACCTTTATTAACAAATATATTTGTGGATTGTTTGTAATAACAAAATAAGATCATTGTGAAGCACAAAAAACAGAATAACAAAGGGGAAGAAATTGAATGTTCGGTTGAGCATCTCAGCAATTTTATTTTTATTATTTAAATAACAGAAAAAGATTACTGAAATAAATGTGAAACTCCTGTCGCCAGGTGCTCAGCATTTTTGTTTATTTTTTTGTCGCGTATTTTCTTTTGTTTCAATTGAATATGCCCAGTATTCTTTTATATTGGACTGATTTTTTATTTCTTACGTGCTGATGTCAGCATGAATATATTCATAATAGATATATGTACGGCGGTGGCGGTGGCATGATATGCCGTCTCTTGTGTAAGTAAAATTTCGGAATCTTGCAGATGTTACAACAGAAAAAGCATCGCAGGCCGCTGCCGGAAATCGGGATGTTTGGAGGCATAAAACGTAGTGCTACAAGTATGTTTCTATAAATGCTCTTTCGAGCAACTCCACATCTCCTGAATACGCGAGATGTGCTCAATTTTCCCGTGCAACTTTGAACAAAAGTACGTGTTGTTCTTTACCGGCGTTGGGGATATGTTTGTTGGTGAAAGTCCTACGGCGACGACCTGCGACTGCTAGTTAGACTTGAGTCCATGTAGGATGTGCGGAAGGATGTGCGGATAAAATTGTGTGCAGAGTCGAAATTGCCGTTTTATGATATGCTTAAAAGCTTTACAGGCTATTTTGCAATAAAAACCGACATGAAAAGAGCAGCGGTATGAGAATATTAAAAATTAACTATGCTTTATTATAGTTAGTGCGAGCATTAAAAACTTCTCATCGTTATTATGCCTAATAATGTCTAAAAGCTATGGAGCTTGATCACATGGTTAAAAGTTAATTTTCGATTGTCCTGATTGTCAATAGAAGTCCCTAGAATTTAAAATGTATGATTGGTTTAATACGGCCCTGGGATAAAATTACCACACAATAATTTCTTTATGTAGTGGATGGCCACGTTTCACCTCCTGGTTGTGTAACACATTGCGTCTCGGTTGCAATATTATGAATATGAGTAGAAATAGGTTGGAGGTCGACAAGGAATAATAAACGTTAGAAGACAAAGTGAAATAGTTGCCCCCTGGAGGGCACATGTCTAATACGTAAGTCCGTATAATTATTAGGATGCTACCCCTTTCGCGCTTTACCGCTTTTAATCCTCGCAAGTGCTTAATAACTACTGGGCTCTGGTGATAATTCGAGATAGGTTTCACACTTGTGCTGATAATATTTGGTTGGCACCCCCCGACTACATCCACTTGCTGTTTTAATGTATACATTCACATTGGCTGGCAAAACCAGCAACTGTTGGGATTGTAGGTTTTGTCGCGGTTCACCCTCCCGCGATATTTATTGCGTAATCTCGAATGCGAGCAACGTTTTCTTGCAGATATTATAACACCCACGGGAGTAGATTGAACTAAATAATAATGTTTTGTAGTTGTAATTCAATTTTGAATTTGCGTTATTCTATGGCTATTACCGCGGCACAGCGAGCGCGACAACTATACTGCGTTGATTCTGGAAGTAGGAGTTGAAAATGGAAGCAATAGTTTCCGCAGGCAAACAGGGAGAAAACCAGCGGTTGGGAACATTATTATTTCATTATTTGTTTAGTGCTAAACGAATTGTTTGCGTTGGTCCCGGTGTACGGAGTAAAGGTGCGAAAATTACCACTCGCAGGACTTGCCTGGGACTTGGGGCTCCTTGTTTGGTCGGGGACGCTGATTGTGTTTACCCTTAATATTGCACGTTTTTGGTTGCGCTTTGCCGCGCTGCACTGCGTCGAAACGAGCCGAAACGAACTTGCGACTTTGCTGGCTGGCACCTTTAAAGCACTTAAAAATTATTACAACCGCTCTGGTCCTGCCAACCCTCTCTGCCTACAACCTACAATACAGGCAGTGATAGCTTCCTGCCCCATACAGTCTGGCCAAAATCAAATTTTGAATATACAGCATTTTTTTCATAAGTCTTCTTGAAAATAATTGTTTCTGTTGACATAAAGTAGCAACTTATGATTGGTAACAAGTCGTATGCGGAAGCTGCATGAATGACCTGAAAATGAAATTAAAATAAGCGCCTCGGTTATTATGCAATTCGCTGTGCAATATTTACTTCGCAGCAAACACAGCAAATCTTTTCTATGGGCGCAATACAACAAGTGAGTTTTAAATTGGAAAACCAGCTTTATGCATCTCATATACACTCATTTAACTTACACAGTCCACCTATTAAACTTTTTCATTTTAGTTATAGCACAGGCCTTGCATTTGCAGCATAAATTTGTCAATTTAAAGTAAATTTGCAGCAAAAATAGTTCATATTCAAATAGCAGTTATACCAGATTTTTAATTGATTTTCAGTGCCCACCTAGTTACCAATAGCCAATCGTACACTTCCTGTTTGCTATTAACTATTGAATTTCATATCGTCCGGTTGAAATCTCTAAATGAATGAAACGTATAGTAATATAACGTTTGCTCATAATGTTTCAATATAAGCTTAATTGCGTATAGAGTGGAGCAATTAGTGTGCATGTCAAGTGGTAGCGTGACCCTAGACCTACCCTTTCACCCGTCCCTTCCCAGGTCTTGTACAATATTACTACTGCAACCCTTCCACTGAATGTCACCAACATTTACTAATTCAAACAGCGGATCTAGTTGTGAGACACCCTGTTTGTACATGGTCAGCAACTCAAACTAATATACACATGTCACAAACTTAAATGAACTGCATGACAACTCAATGACCTGTCGTATGTTTACTAGGTTTGCCCCGTGTGTGTCCATTATCACTTTATTAATCAATTATGCACTAAGCTCCTAACGTGTAACAGTGGCGGAAGTTTGAAAAGTTTAAGTGTTCCACATAAATGGACCATGTCGAGTTTTGACGGCAGGACGTACGTGCACGAAGGATGGTGGGAATTTGGGAATTTGTCGTGTCCCGGAACTGCGCACACAAGTATAGCACGTTTCAAAACATGCTGCCAGGACCTTTCATTCGTTCGACGCGACCAACGCCGCTCTTTTATCTGAAACACTGCCAAACACAATATTTCTTATGATCCTTGCAGTGTTCCCGCAGCACAACAACAGCAACATACAAGTATCTCACATCGGACAACAAAACACTACACGAAATGAACAAAACTATATATAGAATAGGACAGAATGGAAAAGGCAATGAGAATTCTGTAAGGAAGAGGAAAAATTTCTTGTATCATAATAAACCAAAAACGGGAATTCTCCTTGGAAATGTCTCTTGCGTTTTAAAATAAGATTTTATACATTTGAAGATATACAAAATGGAATAGACTAAGTTCAAATCGAAGCGGAGTACGCAGATGAAAAATCTCATCTTAAATCGTATATGCGTTTCGTTCCGACGACGACTTTCTTTCTCGAAATTAGGACGTAATCTAAGTAGCAGAGTACCAAAAACCTCTCTCGATTGATGTCTCCAACCTAGTTTTGTATATCGGCTAACTCACTGCTCGCTATCAGCAAAAGACACAAACTAGGACGGCAATGATGTTTCATTATCAAGTCAAAGGTGGTGTGTTAGAAGCACATTTACTTCTTGCTCCTTGTTGTCCCAATATTCCTGTTACGCTGGTGAGTAAATCGATTCCAGATAGAAGATAGTATCTACACGCAAACTTAGTTAATTACACGCATGTAGATTCCTTCGACATGCACCCTCCCTGCATCCCACCAGGATAGCACTCTAGGACACTGAAACTTCTCATTCCCAACCCGAATACACCTTCCAACGTGCAATATAGTTAAAGGGAGACGCATCATGGCAAACCACTTCCTCCAAATACTCTTGCCGCTTCCAGGATTCCTCCCACAGGCTTGCTCATTGCTCCGAATCCTCCTTACAACCTATAATCACTCAATATATATGCATTTAGATTTTGTGTTAAGATGCTCGTGCTCCCACGTGGAACAAACAATCGCACTGATATTGGAATATTGCGTTTGCTCCCAGTCCCAGTGCAGATACAATTATTAATTAAAATCGTATCAACGGAGATGTGGAGTTTGGGTGGTGGTTATGAATGGAAGTGTTGAAAAAGTTGCGGAAAGTAATGTACCTCCGCGGAGTTGTAAACTTAATTATGCAGCTTTTGGAATAGTCGAGTTTAAACTCTTTGGGTTGATGCCCAACTAAAGTATATGCTGTCGTCAACGTTTCGGCTGCTGCAACATTCGCGGTGCGCTTGCTCTTCCATCTCTTGCCGGTACTGCTGCTGCTGCTGCTGCTCGGAAGACAGATTTTGCAATTTTAATTTACAAACTTTCGCGATGCTGAACTAAGTTCCGAAACCGAGTTATTAATGAACCATGATGTTTGCTGCTCTCATATTTAAACTCGTCAAATAAATTCAGCGAATGTATCTTTAATTTGTACGTCAAACGTTTTCGTTCCATTTCATTTCACTCCTCGGCTTTCCCGGATCCGGACGCGTTTCATAACGCTTTGTTTCCGTGTCGTTCGTTCGTTGATTTATTCGCTCCACCGGTTGAACGAACTGCGTTCTATGCCCAGTTTGATTCCTTAGATATCAACAGATGCACTCAGGGTGTTGTTCGGAAATTATCGCAACTAGGATTGATTCATGGAAGAATTTAGAGGATTATTAGGCGGCAGGATTGAACCACTTGTTTTATCTGTTGCTCTGAAGATGTATACATCTTGGAGTGTTTAGTTCGATATTGAATGTTTACGTTGACTGCTCGCCGTCTGCACTATTGTTTAATGACGCTGAAAAGTCGATTCGATGTTAAGTAAAATAAATCGCCCTCCCATCAGTACGGCTCACATCTTGCGCCGTTTCGCTCGTTCGCTCATTTACGTTCGCAAACGCAATAAATTCCGGTTGGAAATTAGAAGACATGCGAGAGCAAACTACGCGATACAAGAAGAACGGGGCGAAGTCTTTCTTTAAACGAATTCAGGAAATTAAATGTTTCCAAAATCTGAAGCGCATCAAGTTGTTTGTACTAATTTGCATCGCCTTGCCACGTTGAAAGGAGGAGCCCGGGAAAGAATAAAGTTTCTCTTCTGGTCGAATGGATTATTTAAATTTGCCTTCTGCTACTTTTAGGCTTCCGCTGCTGATTCTGTATCGAAGAAATACAATACCGAATTTGACGTGAACGACCGTAAAATACGCATATCGCTAGGAATAAGCAGCTTTCAGATAGGAAGAAAAGAAAAAATGGAAAATCTATTTCTTGTATATCGTATACGCGCGTGGCTCGAATACACACGACGGAAGAAATCGTTTATAGATGACGAGGGTTGTTTGAATAGCCCTTAGCTCTTCGTATATTTGCATAAGTTTTCTACTGGTTCTTTCAAAAAGTGCTCAATCGAAATTAAAGATTTCTTCCATGCATACATTTTCTTCGCTGTGGCCTAAAGTTCTCTAGTATTTCAACCGCACAAAGTTTTGTTTCGTAATAAACAAGAGTTTATATTACCTAGGAAGGATCAGTTTTTCTACGTTGCAATAGAGTCCCGAGAGTTCTGGAAGCATGCCTTAAAAATCCTCGCCAGCGATTGTGATTTCAACGGTATGGGTCTCGCGGGGTTCGTTACCCGAAAAAGAAGCAGATAGCCCGTCTGGGTTTTTTAGTCAACGGACGTCGATTGAAGCGCATTGTGTCCACTCTCATCGCACTGGCTCCCCAGAGACATTCGCCGTTAATCCACCGCTGACCGCAGCAAGCTTCTTGAATCACCTATAACAATCAAGGACGTAGGACAATGCGAGCCGGTTTTGCATCATGTCGTCGTTCTTTCCCCTTACTCTGGTTGCTTTCGGTCCACGTATACGGGAATTGTGTGTGATTGAAGACGAAGATTGGGTACGCGCATATATTGCGCCGAGGCAAGTATAGAAAATTCAAAGAACGTTAAAACGAGACCCAACGACAAGACGTAAAAAAGGAAAATGAAAATGAAAAAAGCGAAGCACTCACTAGCCCTGCAGTACCAGTCACCAGTCTGTGGTCTTGGTCTTAGAAAGGTCTCAATATATCAAATATAAAATTCTCCTTTGTCACTCCAATCATTATTCAAAGTGGTGGAATTGAATATCGTGGGAGCACATCACGTTCAGCTTGGTTATTATTGAGAGAGCGTCAAAGTTCGCGGTTCGCGACGTCGTCTCTTCTCCGACACGAGATCAATACGTCAATGTTAATGCCACTCAACCATAATACTACACCTCCCCCATACCCCAAACCACTCATATCCATTGTATGCTGATATGATCCACTTTGAATGCGCGATTCATTGTGTTATTTTTTCTATTTCCCTCGTTTTTTGCTCGAAACGTGAAGAATTAAATCGTAATAATGTCATTAGATTTCTTATAGAAAGAAACAAAAAATTGGAAAAGATGTGGCAACTTATTAAGGGGAGCGCATTCCGGTGAGAGTATGCAACATCAAGAAACAAAAGAAAAAGTACCAGAAGAGATTAATCGGTTTGAGAACGTGCGGTGTTAGGTTGAAGCGCGAGTCGACGTTGTTTTCGTTTGCACCCTCGGCGTGCCAAATAAACGCCGCTGTTTTTGTTATTTCCAAGTGCGAGCGCGCGAAATAAAAAACAACCCACGGGTATTATATACACCAGAGTGACACTCGGCGTCCTAGGAATGAGCACATAGGGTACGAGCGTCTTAGACGCGACTTCTTCTCTCCTGAGAATTGAAACAAACCTCCCTGTACACTCAATACACTCTCAATCGATTCAAGCCCTCGAGCTTTGGATGCGATTTTCCATTCGACATTATGACAGCATACAGGCGGTACCCAACATTGTAATTACTGATAATTAAACACCTGAGATTTACCAAAATTTCAGACAATGCCAAAAGAATAGAATGGAAATAAATTGCCCCTTTGATGGTAACATGATATTTTAGCGAGAGTCCTCAAAAGTGAATATTTTAGTCACTCGGTGTAGCACATGATTTAACCTTAGGATCACGTAGCATCAACGTTATCTTGAAAACAGATCGATATAACGTACATGTATCTCGGCATCTTGGGCCATATCTATATTTATGACTTTGTTTTAAGTGCGGAGCATGGACAGAAACATACAATTATTCAATGAGATATCCTTATAGGATATAATATAACCTAATTTTTATTTGGAGAAAAATTTTATGTTATAAAGTACTTCACAAGTTTAACATGTTTTTGCATAATGGTAGTTCGATATGTTCCTTAGTTCTGCTGAGCCTGGAAAGAGCCTGAACATATTTATTTGCACTATACGAATGCGAGAAAACACCAACCTAGTTTTGGTTTCACATCCAATTCCAATTCGTATACAACTTTCTAATGCTTTATAATGCACGGACCATGTCGCGACATGGACAATCGAGCAATAGGGGTAAAGTAATGCAGGTGTATGTAGTTTCTCTTCGTAAAACTAACTCCCGGGCAAAATCAAAGTTTCCCATTTTCTCGCTGGTAACGAGATGAAACACAACACATACGAAACGACAATTGGAATTGGAAACGAGACTGCGGTGCGGATGAATGTTTTCGCATACTACATACACCCTTAATACGTCCATATACATCACAATATTCCAACAAACTTTACCCGAACATTAATTAACGCGGATCAATATATCATTAATTACTAATTCAATTGTGAGGATTCGCGAGCATGCTAATTTTTGCTTAATACCTACGAGATTATTTGCAATGATTCTAATTGAATATGGTAGCTGCTTGCAGTGTAAATTTGAAGCAAATAGTCGAAACAGTTTCTAACAATGATGCTTGTCAGAATACCCGCCCCGCATGCGGAACCAGTGCATGATCGCAAATCCATACTGCGGTCACAATCGAGGTAGTTTATTCGATCTAAAATTACGAGATGTGGTTGCAGGTTGTTATAGTAATCGATGATAGCGGAAAACGCACACAGGCACAGACAATACAGCGCTGTACCCGCAGTAGATATATTCAACTGGCGTTTCTGGCCAATTCGCGCGTTTACATTCGTGTTTGGGTTCTCCTTCGATTGAGAGATACAAATCCGAGCACTACTGAGCGCGACCATTGCACACATATTTTTGCTGTTATGTGGCGGGCGCGTATGCGGTGGCCGGCCCGGCCCCAAGTGCGCGATAAATTACACACGTACCCAGGTTTCGTTCGTATCGATTTCGAATTGCGAATTTCTGGGTCTTGCTTTGCGTCCGCACGGCTTGCTAATATATTTCGAAAATTGTTTCAACTCTAAAAACTCTAACAAACATGTGTAAAAATTGGCTGCTATCCCCGCGTAGCATTCATTCCAGGACAGATCCTTAGGGACGATGTCAAAAAAATTTTACTAAATCATAAAATGCTTGTTATTATGGCTCGAGCCAGAATTTTCAAACTCCTACCACACAAATTTAGCTGAAACTGAATTGAGTTTCTGATTATTGCAAACAAATCACGTAAAAATGTTTTCAATATTCCGACAGTAATATTGAAATTTGAAGAGGTCGCATTAAAAGTCATATTGGTTTTTGCTTTCCCATATTTCTTTGTCAGTTTCCGCGATGGCGATGGCATCAGGTACTCGAACTGAAGCATGTAACTTGTTCCCTTGGATGTGCGGGTCGGTTGGGATTGGGAAGCGCGAAAACTGATGCTGGAAACGCGCAACCTAACGGGGTTGCTGTAACCGGCGAAACCTTCTTTATGACACCTGTTTGCTATCAGCCACTACTCTGTGTGTACTTTCAGTGCACTGCACCGCTAGTAGTGCCATGGTGTTCATAGACTTTACGACTTTGACGAGTTTTGAACCAAATATAAAATTTTATATACGCAAAACTTTAGCTCGCTAATAAACTCCATTGATCGTAACATACATTCTTCGTTTAGTTGCACATCTACCGAGTGACCAACAACATTTTAATTCCATACAAACATGGCTGCAAATTTAAGTAAACTTCACTTTGCAACTACGTTATATTAAAATATTAATTTGCCAAACATAGTATTCTAGTTCAAATTCTTTAGCTAAATAACCTTTCAGTTGTCAATGCTTATCCGATGAAGTTGGCACATATTTGGAGCGGGGCAAACAACTCAGTAAACATTTTCAATGGACATATTAAATAAACATTTCCTTTTTCCTTCTCTCTATTGCAGTAATTGTAAAACTAATTAGTTTTCGAAAGCGTTTTAAAAGCTTTTCGTCGAAGCCGCGTTGCTATCACGTAATTCACAGATTCAGGAGACAAAATTATATGTAAACATGCGTGCTCGAGTAAATCGAAATTGTTAATTAAAACTAAAATTAACATTAAATAGGCAAACAATCACAATAATTTTAACAGTTAATGATAATCAAGCAATCAAACAATGTACGCAAATATACTTTTCGGGATGTCACAACACAAATTTGCTATGTACATTTATACAACATTCGATTCGAACGACAACAAATCCTGCAATAGATTTGGATTTCGTGTTTAGCTTGTCCGGCTACTACTGAGAACTATGAAAGCAAAACCAATTCATTTCAATGAAGGAATAATGTCAAATGGAGATGCGTGAGCCGCTTGTATGTGCACTGCAGGGGATAGTGGGGAAGGATCAAGGATCAGGATATCAATGATTGCATTTCCGAAATATACATATCAACATGACGTAGGACACGTCGCAGGACTAATGATGGATTATGCCATTCTGGCATTCTGTCCAGCTTGCTTTACATTGTCTATGTTGCGGTTGTGCGTCATTTACGAAATCGAAGAGATGATTGTTATTGAGAAAAGTTACCTATTTCATCTCTCACAATGTCTATGCTTCAACATCAAGAGTTTTTTTTTATTTTTACTTATAAAGACTTCCTTAAGTTGTGCATTTCAACTAAGCGACGTTATTCATGTTGAGCTGCTGGCTTGAGTAGCTTTTTCATTAAAGTAGACTCGTAAATGACTTTGATAGATGCTAGGCGTATATTTAATAAATTAATTAATAAAAGTGAAAAGTAACCCTCATTGTCGTCATCATATTTCATTCACAGTTTCCAAAAGTTTTTACAGTTTCATTTATGC
>JARJDT010009637.1:0-10558 GCA_030264655.1 Leptusa sp. GC000079
GCGAAGGACCAACGAGGACGACGGGCCGCATCGACGGGACTACATCGTAGGGGGCGGTGGTTTCTTGCTTTTTGAAGAACGGTTTCTTTTTTTCTTTGGCCGGAGGTGTAGTGAGAGATTTACCGGATCGTGGATTTCCAACGGAATCCGATTCATCCCCTAGAGTGAATAACCTCATAACAATACACCTGAATAGGAAGCAACACTTAACACCAATCAAAGCTAAAACAACACACCAATTCTGTACAAGCTAAACTAAAATCTAGCTTTATCATGCAAATAAACTCACCATGCAAATAAAGTACTAATTTTGAAATCTATTGCTATTGACTATTTTTGCTATTATTAAGTATAATTGTGTTTCTCATGGGAATATTGATTGGTCCTGTTAATTTGAAAGGAGACCAAGGACTTAGTAAGGATGTAATGGTTTTAATAAATACTTATCATGACTTTCGTTAATTTATTTCATGACTGCAAAAAATCAAATCAAATAAAAGAAGAGCAATAATTAAACGTAAACTCTCAAAAACGCCGAAATTCAATCAAAGTTCCTGTTTCTATTGAGAGGATTTCTGGTTAATTAATTATTAAAATAAAATTAAAACAGATACCACATTAAGAAACATTCAGTTTATGGTTCACACATTATTCAATGAATTATGTGTTCTCACCATAAATGTTATTTACATCGACATCGATATGTACAAACGAAAACACAAAACAAAATCAAATACATCACGAATAATCAAACCAAGTCAAACGCAATTCAAAAGGTAAATGAAATCGCCATCAATTCTTAAAATATGCCACCATCACGACAAATAATAAACACCAAAACAAAAATAAAGAAAACAAAAAACGTTTATTAAATATATAATAAATATTTATTTCCACGGAACTTTAGAGTCAGTGGAGAGGACATACCGGGCGTAGGAGGGGTGCTACCTCTGGAAACATCGTTACCAGTAGCCCCAAGATTCGAGCTTGAGCTCGTCGCCTTGCTGGCATACAGTCTTGATGTACGCGTTTGTGATGTTTGTTGCAGACGCAGATTTTCCAGTTTTACAGGAGAAGGAATGAAACCGACATCAGATCCCTCTTTCACTAACCGCCCTATCCACCAATTGTTGTCGTACTTTTCCTATAATTAATCATATTTCAATCATTTACAATCTTACATACAAGGTGTTCAGATATTGGCCATGTAACTTCCACTAACAATTTTTCGCAAATATCTGAATACCCGGTAGAAATCAACAAAAATTGAATTTAATTAAGTGGACCGAGATATTTGCCTCCAAAGTGCGACAAAATAAATTTTGCTCACTTGTCTCTGAAAATAGTCGTCTCACTTTTTTCAAATGTTTCTTGGCAAAGTTCATCAATCCAACAATAACAAATAGGAAATAACAATAACAAATCATCAATGAATGCTTACTTTACTATAGTAACAAGTTATAACTATGAAAATAAACAACTATTTTTAAACGTAATATGAAGATGAATTCTGGAGTGGATTTTGATTTGATATACCTTGATATGCAAAAAATCCCGAATGTCGAAGGAAATCGCATATCCGTGGACTGGCGAATCGTCGTCGACTGAACCATCGTAGGCGACATTTGTCCGAACAGCGAATGCTACCGGTTTCGTCTGAAAGAAATACAAATTTGTGTAGCTACCATTCAATCTAAATCTTTCTTTTGTGATTAACAAAAGGAAAAAGAAATTATCCTGTGCCAATCAGACGTTAAGGAAACACGGAAAAACTTTCCGCACATAACAAGAACAACCCTCGCCACAGCTCAATAAGCACGTAAACCTTTTGCTCATTGTAATAGACGAGAACGATTTTATATAGGTCAGTGGCGCCATAATTTTATCGAAGTTCTAGTGCTATCCTTAGGTCTCGCAAAGAAAGTCCTCGCAATAGTAAACAATCTCAATCTGTAATAGCAAATTCATGTATGGAGACCTAGCAATGCTTAAGATTGGAGGAGCGACAGCGAAGAAATACAATAGAATTCAGAACGAACAATATGAAACTACATTGGATGAAAACAATATATTTTCTCGCATCTTCCAACAAAGCCACTCATACTGAAACTGAGCGGGTACTGGGTAGGCATAATGAGCAAATACTGCAACAAAGCCCGCGTGAAACTGATGTGGTGTCCATGTCACTTGTTTGTGCATGTTTATTGATTAATTCTGTTACATATTCCATACAAGATACAAGGTACGCTTCAATATGATACAGAGTGAAATAATTCTGCAGATAGGGTATAACGTCATATGATGAACAAAAGCGTGGCAATATGAAGCATTTGCTCTCACAGGAATAGTCGTAAAGAACAGCCCAAATTCATACCGAAAGTAAAGTGTGCGTTAATGAAAATATTAATGATTTCCTATATGACAAATTTCCTAATTTCGTTTTCGTAATCAAACGCAAACAATATTAATTTATTATGTTCTACATGAATATCTTTGAAATAATTTCTTATTAGAATAAGCCAATAAGGACATAACTCTTCAAAAAGTAGGTATTCATGATGATAACCAAAAAAAGAAAAAGACTGTGTTTCGAATAGCAAATTGCTTCAACGCAAAATATATTTTGGCTTGGCTCCAGAAATTTAGAAATCTCATTTGTCGCATTGTTATAAGTATTTGAAAACAACTCAACCAAAGCAAACTGTGTGTATGACAAGCTATGTGAAACCTATAAAAACGCAATTTTCCAAAACACTTGCTCTTGGAAAATGGGAAAATACCTACCGACTCTGATGAACATTTCGAAAAACATAAACGAGCATAAAAGTTGCACACTCCCATAAACAATTACCAAAAAACAAAAATATCAAAGCTTAAAATAGAAGTCTAGCTGCTTAATGTTAAGCGAAGTATAAGTACATTTGCAAAAGGCAAAAGCCAATATCCATATTAACAGTGTGCATGTTCATGTTTTTCAGTGGAAAATCATTAATAGTTCAGGTTGTTGACATACCTCTATAGTTAACGACTTAATAAAAATGTTATGGCGATGCATTTTCTTTCAAAGTAGTAATAATTCAGTAATTAATCAGACTAAACTTGAACAAATCTTTTAGGTAATAAAAGTCGAAATAAAACTGTAAAGATATAATTTGAAATATTGTATTAAATTGTGAAGCTGATATTTGTTCTGAAAATAGCGTAAGTACGACTTCCACATAAATATTTACTACTTTACATTGCAATAAATATATGCAAATGGTATGAACATCAATTAACACAACAATAATTTAAGGTGTACTTGGCCTCATTGCCACGAAAATATCATCACATACTTTAGAATTCTACACATGTCACACAAGAAAAAATACTCCAACTAATCTTAACTTCAGTTTAATTTTTTCTCCCTAATAGGAAAGCCTACATTGACCTGCTTTCTCAATGAACATGAAAAGTGAATGATATTGTTTTCTTCACAAAGAAAAAAATTAACAAAAATTCATTGAAAACGTAATATTGAATATGTTTGGGAAGAAAACTTACTCGTGCCTTCTCAAGCTGACTAAGGGCCTGGCGTTCCTTCTCCCGTCGAAGATTCTCTTTTTCCTCGTCCAGCGATAGATCCGAAGAAGGCTGTGAGTAGTTAGAGTCAGCTGAGCCCTGCAAATACACCAAAAATAGTTAATATTCCAAAAAATTTCTTACATAAAAACTAGATAATTCATTACAATGGTAAGTACAATGGATTCAATTTTAATTCAGTGGTTTGAACTGACATTTGATTTATAAGTGGAGAAATGAGTGTTCAGTTATTGATAAAACACAATTCAGTAATTTGTTATTATTGATAAGGTAAGATTGCAATTCTTCAAGTTAATAGACAAATGATGAATGATGAAGACGTGCTAAGAGCATGCTCTTAAATGATAACAGCATGCGTAACATTTGAAATTGTACATGCGCCATGCGTCATTTCTTCATTATTTGCTGGAAATCGACATGTGATTAATTGATGGTTTGCAATTTTATGATCTACAATAACAGATGAGCTACATGAAACTACTTCGCTCTCAGAAATTTTCGCTAAAGAACGATGAACAATGAACTACACTCAACAATTTATTGATGATGAGGAACAATGGTTGAATTAGAAAATATGGTTGATGGTTGGAATAATATTAGATTATTTATTGTTAGTTTGCTTACCAGAGAAGCGTACTTGGACATAGATTTAAGTAGCGATGCCACTGGCAAGCATGCGACAATCGGACAAGACACAAAGAGTCAGCCGACCAGTGACATTTCAACACAGAAAAGAGAACAAAACTTATTGCAAAGTAATTATAATATCAACTCAAAGCATTTTTGAAACTGATTTTATTTTATCATTTGCATTTTCTTGTTGCATTACTTTGTTATTATTTCATTAATGAGCCATCTAAACATCAATATCTGAAAGCTGCGATATTATATGGAAAAGCAACGAATGAATAGTTCATTGAACTTTTATTCCGTAGCCATATAGACACCACGTATCAGCCGATCGCATATTCCATACAAAGTGTACAACATTTGACGAAATATTAAATTAGAACCATTTGCATTGTGGCAATAAATAACATTGTTGGTTTATAACGCCCTGTATTTCTAATTTGTTAAATTTAAATAATTAAAATTTGCTAAGTGAATCCCATAATCATATTATCGATTCTCATCAGGTAAATATTTATCAGCAACAACATAGGTAGGTAATGAACGAAAAGCTCACCTGCGTAAAGAGCTTATTGTATCCTTGATTGTTGAAATTGTTGTAGGATATCATATTGCGACATAATCTAAAGAGATGACCCGCTGTTCTGGTGCTCTTCCAAAATTGTTATATCCAGTTACTTACGCATGCAATATTTGCACGATTTACACGCTTCTTTCAAAACACACGACCGTGGAAAAGCCGTTTGGTACAAAACGCGATATATTAGAAAATATGAGACGTATAAAGGCAGCTTTGCTATTACTACATATACCTATGTGTTGAGGCACGTTTATTTAATCATACAAATTTGGTATAATTTATGAAAATTTCTATGGGTTTCGTGTAAACTTTCCGGTTTTTCGCTATTTTGTAAACGTTTAAAAGCGGTATTTGGTGTATTCTCGATTTACGTTTTTATTTGTAGTTTTCAGATGAGATAGTGAGTAGAGATTAAAGATTGTTCTACTTGGTGCTTGGTTGCAACTACTTGTTATTCGATCAAGTCCATAATCTATTTAAGAACGCCCAATGACAAAATGCAAAACTACTTGTTGTTTATAATGAATATTTAATTTCATCGTTAATGATCATCAATAACACTACTCACAAAATGATTTTAGGTTTATTAGGTTTGGTTTGTCCGAATTCTGCCTTTTATTATGCTCGCACACTCGCAATAATCAAAATGTCCATATATACGACTGTTTCCATGCACGTTTCAAACGCGGAACTAATTAGTCAAAAGTTTATCAACTCAGCGTTTGGAATGGTAAAAAATTAGTTCGGTTGCATTTTGCAATTGAAATGAAGTAATGAAATTTTCAACATTTTCTAGAGAATTTGCAACACGTTGATGGTGGCTTTGATCGTTCGGTGCGATTCTCTCACATCGGCGACGATTTCGACTGGCGTGTTTTGTTGTGTTTCAGGACAATTCGGTTGAGTGTGCCTACAATGTTATGACTAATACTGGAAAATACCGCTAGATGGTTTCGCGTTGTACATTCGTTGGCGCAATTTTCCACGAGAGTTTCCCAAACGATTGCCGCAATATCTGCAGCCGCGAAGAACTGTTTGCGGTGAGTGTACTCTTGTAGGTGGGGTTCGTATCAGAAGACGCAGGCGTGAGTATCGATTTATATCGGAGCGCGTCGCTCGCCCAACATCGTTTTTCCAACGCGTATGAACTGTACACAGTCTACACTCGCTTGTGCACTGCATTTCCCGTTTGGTTTTGTTATTTTTCGCGCAACATATAATTTACTATTGCCATATAGCTGTCTATGTTAGCGGGAATTTTAAATTTACCTACCAACATGCCACACTCTACTACTGTACTCTACTACTTTCAATCGTAAACTTGTAAGATCTTGAAAGGATAAGGTGGTACATTGGAAGGATGCGCAGGCATCATTTATATAATATTTATGCAATTTACTTCTAAAACTTTTATTTAGAAAAACTTGTATGTCACCAGCATATGGAAAAACTTGAAAAAATTATTTAAAAAGCATGGACTACACGAAGGTGGTCAATGCATGCAGAAAGTTTATAACTTTTCACTTTATAACAATTTCCCGGAAGTTTTTCCGCAGTATGTTTGCATACTTCCCTTCTAATTGCATTGCCTTCGCGTATTGCATAACTAATAACATGTTTAGCGTCGTACATATGTAATTAGAACATACGTATTGAGTTTCAGCGATTTAATCAATTTTTCAAGAAAATATATACCAGTTATTGGAATTACTTGAAAGTTTTCCCTGTAAAATTTAAATCGGCATCATAATTGTCGATATTGATTAAAAACGAATTAAATATGTATTTTGAAAGAAGAAATAAGCTAAGGATAATTATATTCCCTTGTGTTTCCCAGAGTTTTCCTTTATCCTCGACCACGATCCTTGGTTTTCCCGCATGCAATTTTATTCCACATATAGTACACAGTGTTAGGCAACCCATACATCAACCATGTTAGTTCCAAGATTTCATATGAATCGCTAGCGCTCGCGTGTGGTATTTGTTATTTATATTTTTTACATTTAAAAGTTATAATTACCAAGAATTATGTATTAAAATTAAAATTGCAAACAACATTACCCGTCGATTTGATTTCCCAAAAGGAATGTAAGTCCTGACGGTTTTTCTCGGTGGTCCACGTCTGTGCGACATGTTTTATACCAAATAAATACTTATTTATATATTTTCCTTGAATTTGAACACAAATAATTAAACTAAAACACTTTTATTTAATAATTTGAACTATTTGGACGAGTTTATTCTACTGACATCAGTTCCTTAAACACTGCGAAAACATTCTTATGATTTAGAAAATTACTCATTCTTCGAAATCTCCGAATTTAAGTGATGCACATTCAAGTCATTGCAATAAATATTGACGCACACGTTATACATCCATGAATGAGCCGAAGACGGAAATTATTATTGTTTAGAATCGCCAAAACCGATATGAAATTAGATGTTAGCCAAGGAAACTGTCTATCTATACACGTTTCTCAGCCCGCGTATGCCTATTCATCCCAGCGAAGTGCGGCTAAAAATAATACGCAGTCCTACACGAACACGACATCTCTATGTTGAACTTATTATCTCTTTCAATATCAAATCAAAAATAGTTTTAATACAATTGTAGGTAGAAATGTACAACATGTGTATGTACATATTACGTACAGACGATAATTTATTTCGTTTGCCATTTCTTTCTATTAATAGAAATCTTATAATTTAACCAAAAGAATTCTCATTTTATACCAAAACGTCGTTCTATTTATAAAAGTGTAACTTCTTGATACTTGCGTTATTCATCTCATAAACCAAAGGCTTGGGTTCACAAAAAGCAAAAACAATTCAAACTTTTAAATATGAGCGCTTAAAACTCCGCCATTAATTTGTATTTTGAGTTGCATAAGATGAACTAGGAAATTATCATTTAGCGTGCGCAAAAAATCTTCCAATTTTGTTTAAAGTCTTATTTAAAAAAAAACATGTAAACAATTTAATCAATTTCAAATTTTATAACAAATCTAATTTTCAAATTAAGTAACAGATTTTGATAGAAAAGAAAAAATTGTGAATATTTTCATATTTCTACCAATAAATAAGAAAAATAGTATTGAAATTTGAATTTTGTAGGTATTCATCTACATATTAAAGTAAATAAAGAAGAAAATTTATGCAAACAAGAACAAGAATAAATAATATAAATAAAAACTTAATAGTAAAGTGACACTTCTTATTTCCGCTATATCAACCTGTCCCGTAAGAGTATAAAGTACCTAATTTTAATAAGATTTGGTCATTTGATCATAGAAATTGTTTACGAAATAAGTGTGTTTGTATGTAGGCATAACTAGTATGAACATTTAATACTTACTGGAATGAGCAATAAGAGAAATTTTAGAAATCAAAAACAAGTTTATAAATAAGCCTTTTTATTTCTTTCTACTATCCTGTTAGTCTGCACGTCTTGTTATAGTACAAATAATAAAAGTACCTACTCTACAAGCAAGAAAATAATGTTAATTGTCTGATCGAAAGATATTGGCAATTCGAGTGCCAAAAATGTTACTGAAAACAAGTCGTCGAGTAATAAAGAAACCAAAATCGAATGGATCCCACTCTCTATTCGAATATTTATTATACAATATTCAATAATTCTGCCCACTCGCGTTCAATATAAATAAAATTACTACATTCAATTTACTCTAGATACTCGATATCGATACGCGTATGTATCATAAGTCCAAGTTTTAATTGCTAATTTTTTCCAACATTTTTGCAAACTAAACTTCAAATCCAATATTTCTACAGCTATGTAAGAAGTGCAACTTCAAATTGCGGCCGAAAAAGCAAAAACAAAAACCTTTTTGAACGGGGAGTAAACGTAATTCGATATACAGGCACAAAGTGGCCATGCCATATGTCAAAATTTGGAATGGTTGGGGTGTAAAAGTTTTTAGCTTTTTGTTTTCTCACATAGAGAATAGAGAAACAATACAAAATCTCAATAATCTTACAAAATTACCCAAACTAAAGCTTTAATTGATAATCCTACTCCAACAATATAATCTATTCCAACTACAAACAGTATAATAATGATAAATAATGGTAATGTAAAAAATAGAAATGCTTCTTAGGGGGAAAAACAATTGATTATATATTCAAAGTCTTTTAAAACAAAGTATGCACAAATAGAGCAAAACTGCAAATTTGTTCTTGAAACATTGAGAATAATGATATGTAATTTAATATAAAAATAAAATATATTTTCTTTAAAAGCAGTATATTTTGAATGGTGCAAATTGCAACGACATGTGGTCACTGTAAGAAGCAAACAAACTTTTGCCTTGCTAATGTGATATTCCACATTAGAAAAAGAACTTGGATGCAATAACTCCCAAAAGTACCGGAAACAACTGCAATATGTTTCTAATGCGCTTAACTTCTGCAAGCCTTAAATTGAGTGTAAATTGCAACTGCATTGCATCTGTTCTCACTTTTACTTGAATCTAATATATTTATTTTAGTGTTATGAAAACCCAGATCTGCAAGTCCCATTCCGGTTATACTAAAATTTTCTTATTGTACGCAATAAATACCATGTAAGTTTGGGCACCTTAACAATGATGTTATTTTTGTTGTGATATCAGTAAGATCATCGCAAATCCATTAAGTATATAGGACGTGTCTTAGCTCTAATTTAAAAATGCTACCTACTATAGGTATGTTTGTATGACTAAATAATACATTTCAAACAACTAGTCCAGTTGATAAGTACATATAAATCATCTTATAATTTCTAATTCTCAGATGAAACTTTGAGATAAATTTTAAGCAGTTCAGTTTCAAATGAGGTACTTAATCATGTTATTGCATGATCACATAAGAACAATACTCAATACCTATTATTCGATATTCATAGCTACTACATCTTAGCTCTACTTACCTACCTACGTGTTTGAAATCATTCTTAATTTATAAATGACGTATACTTAAACATTTTGTAATTTTTAATTCATCGAATAAATTTCTTGATACGAGGAACTATATTTATTGTTAAGAGCATTTATTGTATTTACTTCACAACAAAAGATATTCACATGATCATTGTTTGCATAAATTAACAATAAAGTAGATGTCCGACAATAAAATACAGTTACAGGTCAAAATAGATAATCCATACAGAGAACTCAAACTCATCGATCTTCGATTCTTTCTAAATCATGAACTTTTTGATGCATCATAAAAATTAATACCGAGTGGTTACACAAATCTGAACCGTTTAAAATTGCTATCAGAACCTGAAAGTTACCCCTATTATTCTTGTTTTCAGGAAGATTCGCAGCTTCAGCATATTATAGCATTAGCATTTTCCTGAAAATAAGTATATTGCGCGAACAAATAGTTTAAATGAAAATATAATTATGATGCTTGCCTTATTTTAGTTTGACATTTACTATTTAGGACGCGAACTTAAACTGGTATTCAGTTCTATTGGATCACCCTGTGTACACACGTGTGTCATCATTTAATTATCATAAACGGCGAATAACGAAATAGACCACTGGCTATTTTGTATAAACTAATACGCTCCCAGTAATTGTTAATATGTTACACAAAGGACATGAAGAATAAAGAGAATCGGTACGAAATGACCACGACCGCGAAGCTTGAAATGAAACACATGCCATACGCAAATGCTTTCATGAAATCAATAAGAATTCAATGGAAATATATAAAAATATAATCTTCGACTCTCAATGGAGCATCTAAGTGTTTAAGCGA
>JARJDT010009644.1:0-30852 GCA_030264655.1 Leptusa sp. GC000079
TACTAGCGTTGAGCCGGAAACACTAATTAATGCTAATATTTATTCTATTCTACTCCGAAAATGGAAAATTGTCAAAATCCTTCAAATTTACAGCAACTAAAAGTAACCTTAACGATATTGTTCGGTCTAATGATAGCTAATGATAGCTTTAATGATAGCTCTTTATTGTATAGTTATAGTAATAGTGTACTAAATACTATTAAGTCCAAAGCTTCATCTCCAATACTACGTAGGTATAGGTGCGCGATTGTTGTAAACGTTGTACGTTGTTAAAGTGCATCGTAAAGCGTTATGGATAACGGAGTAAGGACGACGCGACAAGCTGAGGAGCGAAGAACCAAGGACTAGGCGCGGGGAGACCGCAACCGTAAGCAATACGCCAAGTCGAAGCGTTTACCCTCAACAAAACTTGAAGAGTATAGAAAATCAAGAACGCGTAAGCATAAAACGACGAGAAATTCGCGATTGCGGCAACTTCTGCTAACACGCGATCCACTTCAAAATCGGCGCGTTATTAAACTGTTATGTTACCAACGAATGTAGATTTTGATAAGATAATCTTGTGATAAGACACGATTACAACTTACTGACAAATATTTGCCCATTAATCTTATATTGCTTTAGAAATAAAGTTTTAAACTTTGTCAAGTATACTTAGTTTGCTTTACACAATTTTACTTAATCCTAAAATAATTTTCTTGCAAATCCCAATCAAGCTGATTGTTGACATACGTGCACGCTTAAGATGCTGACAAGTTTTATTAGAGTAAATCAGAGTAAAATTATATAGAAATGTGCTCACATTATGAAGAATAAGATGCAACTTTCCGAGGATATTTTTATTTTGCGTCATACTCGTCCTGATTATTGATGGCACAAAATATACACCTCCTTAATTCCATGCAATTCATAGTCATGTGAACAGCAACAGCTCTGCATAATTTGCAAACCCCGGTTCGGCACCACACGATTTTCTGATCTACATCGCAAATAATGAAAAGTATCGTAATGATGCACAATTTTGATGTTGAAGTTTTAGTGGATCTCCCCGAATTAAAGCCCCCTAATCCCAATGATGTCCGAATGTGTGAGCATATGTACTTACAAATGTATCGATTTTGGTAGCACAACTAACCTCAAAACAGACTCATATTTACGATTGTTCTGATATATTTAAAGATACAAATCCAATTTACATGATTAAAATCTCGCCAACAAATTAAAAAAAAACTCATGAACACAATTCCTTCTTGGTATTCGAATATGTGGTAGATCAGAAAATGGAAAGCGATTGATAACGCCCAAAATGCGCAGCACAATTTGATTGATTGCGTCGCGTTCGGATTCAATCTATAATGATGCATTTTTTGGTGTAGGCAATTGAAAATTACCCAGTGCGAATTGCCATAGCTGCTGAGCTTTCCGTTAAAAATGTATACATTAGTGAAAATTGCAAGAGTTCTAGCAAATAAAGTAGAACAACATCCTGCAAATTGAAATTATATTTTCAGATTTTAGATTAGAATACTACGCATGTTCCAGAAATGTTGTCGTCCTAACTAAATAATTGCATCTATTATTGCATAATTGCAATTGTTATTGTAATCGCTACAATTAATCCACGATTACTAATAACTAGTCAATCGAATCAAAAGTTACCAAATCAGTAACAATTCACAATGTAGAATTATTATCTCAAACGCAAACCAGAGCAGGAGATCAGTTTAAATTAGAACAGAGCATAGAATACATGAATGTGTTCAGGGATCACACTCAGATGTTCACCTAAACCACACACACTGTTAGATATATTATAATCTGGAACAATAAATATTATTGTTTACCCCTTCCGCTTCCGCTATGCCTATGCAATTTGTAAGTGGCATTTCTCCAATAACTATCACAAACATTCTTCCTATTCGGCTCTTCCTCATTGCCATCCCATAAAATATGATGCCAATTCAAAGCTCTAGGTATGTAAAAACATACAAAGTGTAGTGAGAAATATTTCAGTTGGTTTTTGCCAGTGAAATATTATTCGAACAAAAACATCCAGTATCTTATTGTTGTTAGTCCTACTCATCTGGATTTAACTGCACGAATTCAATTGGAAAACACTTCCATCCTGGACTATTCCAGATCCCATATCCACATCCCAAGCATAGGGCGAAACTACTACTACCATACGCACATAGAATTCGCACTCCTACTATACATATAGTAGCTTTAATTCCAAGCATTGACATTCGCCTCAGCCTCAACCCTCAGCTAGCATTCGGTTCTCGTTTATAAAGCATGCGGTAATTGTCGTGTAATTGATGGCTACGTAGAATAATGTTATGTTCGAATTTATGCGTTCATATAAACGGACACGACTTGATGCATTAGTAGGTACACGGATGACGAGCGTTTATGTATGTTACGTATTTGTGTGGGCCTGCCGCATGTGAGAGTGAGCGTTGTGGGTGGAAATGGAAGGACTCATATGACGGAATACCCACTACCTATACTTATTGCACGAAATGCAAAACGTGTTAATGACAACGGGAGAAAATGCGCATAGCAAATGACAATGGTAAATTTTCAAATTTTCAGCTATAAACGAAGTTAATTGATTTTGTCGTGCAATAAAAGTTTCGGAGCGTTCCGAATTATGACCGTGTCAATGTGTTCATGATTCATTACTAAATAAACTTTAAGTTTTTTGCCCTCACAATACAAAAGTTATGCATCAATAAAATCAACTATGGTAGAAAAAACAAAGAAGAGCTTTTCCAATAAATTTAAAAAATCATGCATGCCGAAGTTCAAATCAATTTGCATTTTGTTTGTATGGTTTCAAGATTATTCAATATGTAATGATGCTGAAAAGTGGAACAATCTTCAGCGGGAAACAACACTGCGGGAAAAACACTTTCAGGCTAGGTATTGAGATCAGCAATTTCTCAACATTATCTTCTTCCTTCATCCTTTCGCCGTCATCGTTTTGATTCGAAACTCGAGTTATTATCAACTTAGCCGGAAACGATTATGATTATCGTCTGACTCGTGCTGTATTAGTTTTAATTAAATTTGCCTTGAAGAAAATCGTTTCGCAATCGACATCAGCTGTCAGCACTGATTCCTTTTCCATAATTAAAAATGGATTCTTCGTTATAATAATATTTTACTGTCGTAATTTATTAAGATCAATTAAAAGAAATTAGAAAAGACTAACCTTTTATGAAAATTAAGAATGGTTACAAAAGAAACACAAGAAACATAATGTTACAAGACAAGGAGTTGTTTGAAGTAAGACAGTTTTGGATATAAAAAAAAAATGAGTAAATTAAATTTTATTGCATAATTTCACGCATCAGAATGCGTCATTATTTATGAGACGAGTTGGCATTCTTGTTTTTTTGTGTGGTGGCGGCTCTCCCTTTGCCGTCTGAAAAAGGAATGCTTTATATACCTTTTTTGATATTCAAAGCATCTAAGCTTGTGTAAAGATATGCAGATAAGATACATACACCATACACGAATCGCGTTTTAACTCCTTGTATATTCGCTGTTGCTGTTTTCATATTTCCTATTCTGGACGCATAATATCCGCATTATTATTAAACATGAAAAAGAAAATAAAGGATAAAGGGCAAAATTACATACGATGTCAAAGTCTGAAGACTAGTTGACATCTAATAACCATTTCAAAATTAAAACCTTGGAAAATCTCAAAATTGCAGGGTCGCTTAAGCTATGCGAAGTACGAAAATAAGTATTTTAAACTGTTATGCACTAGAATTTACATAAATCTCCACGTGGATTCAAGCAGAATCCTTTCGCCATATACACTTTAAATAAAAGGATGAAAGAGCAGCGAAAATGTGTATATGCAAACATCCCTAAACAAGTTATCCTGTTTCTTCTTGTGAATAAAAATCCTCGTTCATATGCTCGTTAAACCGTGTCTGGATGCCTGCTTTGAATGTTTATGTATAATGTTACAGATACAGATTTGCTTATATAGATGTAAGGATAAACATAAGCACTACAATTACAACTAGAATAGAGCACTCGTAACAGCTAACAGCGCAGATTACGGTTACTCGTGCCTTGTTTTACTTTCAATAGAAAGAAGGGCTCACATGTAAGACTTAAGGCGGGTGCGGCAATTTATTTATGTTTATTGTGCATATTTTGGACTATTTGCAATTTATCTGACATAAGGAAAGAAAACTGGCGAGAAGTTATGACGGAAATAAGCTCAATGAGGAAAATAAAGATTACTTTATCTATTTAGTTGCAATAAAGATGAATTATTGCTTTTATTTCCACCCGTAATTTTGCAATTATTATTTAATGCCGTTCTTATAAACTTTTTTATTTATTTATCTTTCGAGCCTATGTCAAAATAAGAGGGTGAACTTATTAAATTTGCATACAAAGTATAAATATTAAAATTGATTAAATTTGGGTTGTATCTACAAAAAAAAATCCATTTGTTTATATCTTTTCTTAGTTAGAGTTTCGTTTACGTTAGTTTACATTTCACGTTCTTTGGTCTTGCATTGGCTTGCAACTCTGTATGAAGTATACATCGAATTGCATTCAGCAGTAAATCTAATTTAGAATGTTTATTACCTTATACAAATAAATAAGTTAATAAACTAGTTCATTGCATCGGTATACTTATTTAATAGAAATTTATTATCTAGTTAAAGTTGGTGTGAACATCATAAAGCTAACAAATTTTCTAAGAAAAAGTTTAAGAAGAAGATTTTCCTTGTGATGGATTTATTATTGCGGAATTAATCTGGAACACACTAATTAATTCCATACTTTGTCCGAATTTAGTGATTTTACCAATGTATCTATATTATCCGTAGGAGTTTGATCCTGGCACGGTATGCATGCTAATTTCCAGAATCTAGGTTTTATCTAGGATTAAATTTTGTGGCACCGTACCTGTTCCGAGTATAAGAAGAAAGCAAAAAAAACGCGGGTGAAATTATGCATAATTCATGACGAAAAATACTGCTACATAGCTACATTCATATTAAATGTAGGTACTTACATACTTGAAATTGAGATAAATGTTTGGGGAATAAGAAAGGCTATATAAATGAATGGTACTATAAAACAAAAGCGTAAATTAAACTATAAAGTAAATAATGTTTTCAATTTAAAACAGAAGATGCATTTATGCGCCTGAACTTTGTTCTTTAATAGTTTTGATGAACAGAGATATTTGAGAAAACTTGTTGAAAGATTTTGTATTTGTTACCGTTGTTGTTTATTGTATAAAAATTCACGTGCAGATGAAAATTAAAATCTAATACATACATCTTGCTTTTATGTAGATAAATTTAATTATAGTTCATTAGAAACAATCTCTCTCTCCGGACGACAATAAATTATTCACGAAAACCGCGCCACGTCGCTGCCCGCTTGCGCTGCCTTCATGTCGCCTTCTCATTTGCCGCGCGTTTACCGTCTACGCCGTCATTGTTTTAATTAACGCCAATATATATTTACCGCGGCTAACTATCTTCATCACTTTTCTATTCTACGGAAAACAAAGCACGCGCTCGCCTTTCATTTTATTCACGTAGTAATCAATTTCAACTCCACTGGACTGGTTCGTCGACCAATACGACAAATTCAGGAGTTTCATGGGAAGAATACTAAAACATTCTTCATTTTCGTTATTCTATCGCTTTGTATACTCAAAGCTCTACATGCGACGTTGATGAAACTCAAACAATCACCGTACATGAATTATAACGCTAAATTTCACTAAGTCTCAGTTTCAGTCTCAGTTTAATAAAGGTATTTAAGTTTCTTTTGAAGAAGTTTATAGCTTTACTGGAATTGAAGAAGTTTACATCAGTAACTAAAGCACGCTACAGCAAAAGCAAGGAAGTATCAGGTTGAAAAAGCTTAAAAGTTATGACAAAATCTAATAAATTATGGACTTGCTCTTTTGTTTTCTAATAGTAGTGCAAATTCAACAAAATAATTTTTGGGAAATGCTTTGGAAAATTGTTAAAAGAATTGTTACAATGAACGCTTAAGATTTTTGCGGTTGAGAAATTGCTTCAGTAATCTGCCCGAAGTACGACTTGAGCAAATTCGTATAAAATGCAGCCAAAGCATAATAAAAAAAAAAAGATTAATCACTTGACGAATTGTTTCTGCTTTCTGAGAGATTAGATCATGAGTGCTAGAATAATTATTGCCATTTAGAAATGTCGTTTACATTTGTGCAATGAAGATTTTTTTAAAAGTATCATTAATAATCACGTTAACAACTCTATAACCAGCGAGAAGAAATTTTTCTTGATAAAATAAAGCTAATACTGATAGTTTTTCGTAAATGAACTCACATTGTAATCGAATGAAAATTAAATTAAGTATGTAAAATAATCATTATCGGTTTACGCTTCGAATGAAATTACTATTGATATTTATCAATAACTGTTTAAATTCGAATAGATAAATTTTATATATGTAGTACAAAATCATTAATCATTATTGTCCTAATATGTAGGTCGTTTTTCTAAAAATAAATTCAAATATGGCTCAAAGGTAAACAACAAGTAGCAATCTGCAATAAACATCCGAATTTCCGTTTTAGAGATAAAATCTCAAATTGATTTTGAATATTTTACACAACATCCAACTTCAAACTATAGATTAAATTTCCATTCACAACAGATTTGTTTCAATTTGGAATTCTTCTTTGTTTGTTGCACATTTATCGTTCTTGTTTTTGTTTGATTCTCGTTACGGATTGTTATATATTTGTTTTTCTTCTATTTGCGGTCCTTGACACGTTGTTGTGTTGTCGAATGAATGCATGAATGAATTTAATTCATTTCGACTCGCTTGAATTTGAAAAACCAATTAGATATCTACATGCATAAAGCACCAGCACTGCCAAATTGCATTCGTTTAATTAACGCCTCGCACGTTTTGCCTAGATTGCGGGTGCCGCCAAGTGCTATTAAACTTAAAATGATTTTTGTCAAGAGTTTTTCATAATTTTTGAACAACATTGTACATTGCAGTTTCCGTGTTTGTTGTTCCAAACCGCGCCTGTGTTTTGCTACCCAACGACCTGATAATGATCATTCTGTCCGGTATTATTTTAAATTTATATTTATATTAATTTATAAACCGCTAGCCAGTGCCTAGGGTTGGAATTATAATGGAAAAATGGTCGAACTAATTATATAAAAGTCATTTAACGGTGTCTAACGCGAGTGCACGATAATAAATGAAATTGTACTGAAAAACGCATTGAATTAATATGAATGCAAACGAAACGACATCGCAGCATCACACAACAAGGAGCGAAAAATCACAATGTAATGAATATATGAATGCATAATGAAGAGATGTTTGGTCCTAGATTTTTAACCTGTTCATACACTCATCACATTAAATATTGTTGTTTTTAGCAGGAAAATTACAAGGGAAATTTAGATTCAGAGAATAAGTGCTTTTTTAGGAATAATAAAATAAAAAATTGCATTGTTTTCAAACCATGTTCAATCAACTTTCGTTAATTTTATTGCTTTTACTTTTAATGCAAGGGGACCGGTTCTGTTATTCTGAAATTTTTATGTTATTTTTTGGAATAAACCTAAACCAAAACCATTCCACTATTTTATTATACACAGTGTACAAACTCAGCCAATTTCAGTTCCATATGTATTTATTTATGAAATTAAAGATTAAAATTTATTCGATTTCCAATATACCTTCATTTATGAACATGTAGAATCGAAATGGCATATCTTTTAGGCAAATTTGCTGTTTATAATTGCATATTAATGAACTTGTAGGAGAACATTGAGACTTTGAAAATGACGAAAAGGACATTGTGTACCTACACCACGCCAATGCAAGTTACACACTATCTACACTTGCGTGCGCGTATAAATATTTGACGGTGCATCCGCAAACAGTTCACAACTTCGAAACTCTCAATTCCTACGTAACTCCTTACAAGTCCTCCCGAAACACGAGCAAGCATACGAAGCACATACACGGTACTACAATTGCCAAACTAAAACGTATCATCAAACTTTAAACTACTATCTTCCAGTACCAGCTACATGCTATTAAGTAGAATAACAAAACGTGAATGCACGCTGTATAATAACAAGCAGCAATATAATATGAACAAGCTTTGAATCTGAAAGTTCATCAGCGGGATTGATTTCTGTTGCGGGAAAATTTTTGATCAAGCATAATAAATGATTCCAAAGTGAGTTTTGTGTGCGTTTTCAGCCATCAATTATGTATCGTGACCATTATATGGTTCAACTCTTCATACAAGCATGCTCGTTTGTGGTGGACTAATTAGTAAGCCGGTGTTAATTGTATTAAATGTTTTTTTCGGTTCCGTATTATGTGTGTATGTATGAGCAACCGGCAGACAATAGCGAGCAACGAAGCGCATTTCGTTTGAATTATCCTTTAAGCGAGCTTCCGCGATTAAGGGAGTGCGCGTTTTAAAAGTTTTGTGTTTAAAGCAAATTTGCGATTAGTCGCGCTTAATTAAAATTTTGCAACCGCATAATTTTATTTCGAGTGGATTTACATGTAAATTACATGTGTTTCTAGATTATTCAAAAGTTATAGTGAGTTTAGTGAACAGGACAATGTAACTTTGAATAATTAATGTGTGTCCAAAACTAAAAATACACATCTAGGACTAGGTGAGCTTGATTATATTAACAAGTTTTGTTGTTTTTTAAACAATTTACCATCAGCATTAGAACGCTCTTGAGAAACGATGAGAAATTTTCCATCAATGTGAAGTTAGCACATGTTCTGCTAAGTATTTAATATCAAATTGTATTAGCAAATATAAATATTTTGATATTTATTGCAAATTTTATCTTTTATCATTGGAATAATTGATATTTAGCGTTTTGACAAATGGACTTCAAGGCAGTTTAAATTATTACTTTAAAATTTTTAGTACATTTTGCACACTTATACGATTAGTACAATTTATTTAATCGATTCATGAGAAATACAAATTTTCTATTTGATTTGATTATCATAAATTAATTACTTTGTTTTTTTTCGCTGCCTATATGCTTAAACAATGAATAATATCGTGCACGTAAGAATGAATACCTAATACAAAGGTACTAATTGTAATTGTAACTGCAGCCAATGTCTTGTTTATCTTTGCAAAACAATAGCGCGAACCAGATAAATGTACACGCTTTCGATGATCTTAATAGTCTTTACAAATTACAAAGGTCGTGCGCATTGACTAATATTATTGAACTAAAAAAAATATAAAGGCAAAAAGAAAATGTATTCGTGTGGATGCAAAAGTGCCTCTTACAGTTCACATGACAAATATGCAAATATCCTTTTCACGTTTCCTGAAAGAAAACTGCACACATGCGGAAAAGCCAAGTGCTGTGTAAACTGTCGATCAAAAGTGAATCGCAAAGGGTACGGGTAGCAAATAGCAAACTAAATAGTCGAAAAACGACGTAGTAAACAAACCAAATCAAATAGACAACACGATAACACGAAAGACGCATTGAAAACGAATTGAAAGCAAAACGTTTAGGAGGATCTTTCGAGTTTTCGACATCTACACGACGCAAATCCTTGTAACTTTATCCAACCTTAAGTAAACAATCTAAATATAGGCAAACGAAAAGGATTTACTTTTTGGTGGAGTCGAAACGAAAGCATCAAAACGCAAATGACTTTTACTTCAGCAATGCAAATGTCCATGTAAACGCGTCTTGCACGTGAGAACATTTCTCGGAATTATTATTGATACGAATTAAAAACGTGCAAAATACTAGATAATCAAACAAAACCAAATAATCTATTAGCAAACGACGAAGATTTTCGTAGATAAATTGGCAAATAGAAATAGTTAATTCATATTGTAAACAAATACGAGCGTAGAAATTAAATACCTACAATCGTTACGTTGCCGTAGTTGCTGCCAGGCACTAGCACATACGATGATACGGTTACGGGGGAATAGAGTCGAATTAGCTGTTTTGTTTGTTAATTATAATTATGAATAAGCGTGCTAATTATATTTATTAACGGTGTAACATTTATTAGCTGCGTATACATGTATGGATATTGATGTAACTAAATATGCGGAACACGGAACTTTATAGATTTAGAACACAATGTTCAGAATTAGTTCGTGTACCGATACCGACGAGATCTTTGATTGTACAGGAGCAACGCGTATAATAATATAACTTTGCCACTTCTGGGAATCACAACACAAATTAACCAAGTGTTGATTTAACAATCTGTTGGTAATATTTTTAGTTAATCGCATAATCCCTTAATTGCTTAATTGCAGTCAATACATACAGAAATAGAAATTTGCATTATTATATGTATAATTCCTCATGCGAATAAATATTGACCATATGTAATTTTTGATAATGATTTCCAAAATGAAATTTTAGTCAAAATTAATAACTACGAGTATACCAAGATAGATAAAACGTGGTAAGGCATTTCGCACATCGTTTGTAACCAGCCAGCCAGCCAAACTCACGCTTGCAAGCTCTACAAATTCGATTAGGTGCGCTGGGAAATGCGATTAGCCCAGGGACACGATTCTCAAATATGATGGCAAAATCATAGAAGGACTTAGTCCTAATGCAACTTCGTTAATATATCTTAAACAGCGTGAAAGGTGCTACAGGTAAGACAGGCACATGAACAAACTTAGATTTTCTGCAGAGCAGGCAATATCTACATTTTACCATAACTCTACAACTTGACAACAAATTAGATATTAAATCCTAACGCCTTGTTTGATTTTGAGTTAGTTTGTTAAGTAATCGTACTTCATGTCTTTGCCACCTTCATCCTGGCATTCCTAGCACAAACTTCGAAGCAGTCAAGCAGTGCAATTTGATTAGTTTGATGTAAGAGGCTGTGCAGGGAATAATGTATTCCCGGATACTTTGCCGACGTGCACATTATTTCAACATTTTGCTAGCTATAATATTAAATAAAGTTATTAACCAAACTAAACTAAAGTCAATTTCGATTAAAATTAAAAGGAAAGTCTAAACATTAAAGCACACTTAACGCCAAGTAAATAGATTCCATGAAAAAGTTTAATCCTTGAGGATTCCTATTACTTTGCGCTAATTAGCACCGCAAGCGCAATTGTTTTTATTTATTACCGCGTGCCTACCCAATGTATAAATTAATTATAGTACATTTTATTTGCTTAAGCTTTAACTTTATTAAATTTGTTTATATTGGAAATGTACTGAATTAACTTGGAAAATTTTATCAAATGCTTTGCTTACACTTGTTTTTGTTATGTTGTGTCTGCCTCTTCAAGTAATCAATGTATTCCGATGCATTCAGCTGTCAACTATCGACAAGAAATTACCATTCAAGTTTAGGCGAAACAATTTTATACTACCCTAATTGATATTCATTATGCATTTAAGCGCTGTTTACGCAAGTTTAACTATTGTACCTAACATTACATGTAAAGCGTGTGGATCCGATTGAACATCAATGTCACTTTAATTATCTGTAATCATAAACGCACCATGCCCACTATCACTTCATAGCTACCGTTAAATTACTACCATTAATGAAGTTTTGTCTAAAATAAATTGCACGCTCCTTGTCTGTATATTTTTGCATGTAATAATTAAGGCGATCGCGTCAAAAATTAAGTCGATTCAGATTTGAAAGGTTAACGAGTTGAGTTCGACTTTAATTTAAATAACAGACTAGCTACAGTCTTACAAATATTTACATTGTGCGATAAAACTTGCATAAATTATGAAACTATGCACAGCCAGAATGAAAAAAGTTTTGGTTTGAATAGTCGAAACTCGGTTTTACGATTCAAGGCTCTCGTATGAACGAGATTAGTTTTTCGGTTAATTAATTATTGATGAGTGGTGGATTCTTTTTGCGCGGATTAGTGTGTATTTCAAGCTTTGAAGAGCGCGAAAAGAGTAAACAACGCAACAACGCGCAAATGATTAATGGGCGCGTACGGCCGTGAAAATGACGCGTGTTTGCCGTTGTATGCTATATTCCTGCAGCCATGGCAATGGGTTGTTCACCCTTTATCCTTATAGAACACACGTCTGGTTTCGTTGCTGTGTTTGCGACATGCTCCTTGCTTGATTTGTTATTCGCATTCACCGATACGCCTGCATAATGAGACGATGCTGCTATTAGCAGGTAAAGACGATTTATTCGACTCATTTTCATTGCTAATGCTCGCAAATATAATCCACAATGTCGAGGACAAAGCTATTACCACCGTCACAGTCAAACCCATACCCAGAAAATTGAGAAAATCAAACGCAATCTGCTTTGTTCACAAATTAAATTCACCATTTCGCATTTAATAAATTAAAATCTATCTAAAAACTTTTGCTCTGCAACTTTTTACCATCAGTTACACAAATTTAAAGTTCTTACTCGTAAGGAGTTTCAATTTATAACTGCTATAATATATTAGTGAACGTTTTTCCAATGCCTTTAGATTTTCTTTTATATCTGTTACATAAATAAGGCAACTACGAGTGTCAGTGACAAAGTCTCAGTTCCATTCGCATATTTTTCAGTTGATGTGTTTGGATTACATCTTTCCGTATAATATTGTATTATAATTTTTTACCACTATTGATGACCATGAAGCTAACTTTGTTGTTTATAAGCAGGCATAAGCAGGGAGTGAGTGACATGTCAAGGACATTAAACCCTAACAATACTTAATGAAATTAATAAATCCTTTTTACTTAGTATTTTTCGTTTCGTGCTTGCTCGATGATTGAAGTGAATTGTCAACTTGTCGCCAATAATCTGATAACTCATTAATTATTAAGATTAATTTATTTAGTCCAATGGCAGCATTATTAATTATTTTTATGTTAACTAGTTTTTCCTTGATCTCGTGTGCTGATAAGAATAAAAGTATTGCAGGACCGCTATTTTCTTCGAAAGTTTCATTCATTAAAAGTTCAATGTGGCATTAATCATAAAGTGGACAAGAAAAGTGAATAATTTAAAGTGTTTGTCACGATAATTGATTCCTTAAATTGTTTCTGACAACGTCTAATAATTGCTATTTGCTATAAAAGTAAATCAAACCTAAAACGATTAGGGAAATCTATTCACTAACATACACCTAGTGTTCTAATTTTAAGAAAAAATTGAATATTCTACTCTTTCTAACAAATGAAAAAAAATGATTTTGCTAATTATTGGATGTTAAAAAGAAAGGTTCTAGTTTAGTTGTTTTTCATAGAGAAAAAAGAAAACAGCACATTCAAACAACGTTTAACTTCTACTGCATAGTTTTACAGTTGAAAGAGTTCCAAAAAAGCTTTAACCATTTGTTCTGCAAACAACACAGCAAAAGCACACTCGCAAACAAAAACCCATGAACCCAAAGAGAGAAAAGCGATCAAAACGAAGATGAATAGGAAAAACTTGGAATGATATTAAAGGAAGACAGCAAACGTAATAGGAAACTACGAGACAACTCCCTTACTCGGGAATGTTGGGTATCCGCATTGCATTTTGCCGTATTTTGCGTATAAAACATTCAAGGAGTTTTACACTTACTGTTTCAATGCGAGCACGTCTATGCTAAAGTACTCACACCGGAAATCCGTACGACTACCGAGATTGAAAACATTCTACTCGACTTTTTCGACGCTTTTTAGCTTTTCACAATACTACTCGACTCGGTGTATATGTAGCCAATCCTAGATTCACGATTCCAATTCGCACCAGTCAGTCTAGCAAATTCGACACCATTTGTTTCTTGAGCTCCTGATGATGCTGCCTGAGCAGTCAGTTAAACATTGACATGTTCTCAGTAAAAAATCTGATAACATTTATATAAATGACCAGCAAACGCCAGAAAAACCCTTACAAGTTGAGTGCAACTTACACTTCTTGACTTCTTATTTACTGTATCGATAAAATGAAGATAAAATCGGAAAAGCAATTCTATTGCGTATTGGAGTTAGTTTTTAATTTTTATTTTGCTAGTTTAGTATTAAATATGGACGAAACAAGAAAATTTAACAAGAATTTCTTCCTGAGGAAATTCAGCAAAGTTACATAAGTAATATGACTGCAATTGAAACGAATCAAAAGTATAGTTTTCATGAATCCACACATATCCACATATCCTATTGTAGAATATACATGATTTTGCTAAAATATACGAAAGGAGATAATATTTCACGTACAAGTTGAACATTTCTCTGAACGAAATGACTAAACTAATAAAGGAAATAAGTGCGCATTTACGACGTAATGCTTTATTATACATATATGTGGAAAGTGTGGAGATTTGACGATGTCAGGATGTCGCGAAGATGAGACGTTGAATTTTCGGAGTGTTCAATTCGAAACGAAATTAAGGTCGTAGACGTCTAAGAAGCTAAGTAGAGAAAAGCTATACTGAAGAATGTGCTAAGCTATTTTATATAGAAAGATACTTCTCAGGAGTAAAGCTTCAGTCTCAAAGCAGTTTGGCGCTAATACATTGTTCCATTTAAGTATTTTAATAAGCCACTTGTCGATAATTTGAGAAAACTGTAGAAGATACGATCCTGCCGTCGTTTGCAATTAAACGAAATTTAATTATTGGGAAGTTTCTTTCGAGCAGTTTTTCTCCGTTACATTTCCACGCGTGGACATTTTCTCTTGTTACATTATAATGCCGACCGGGCGTTCAATTTTTTGTGCCTCAACTGAAAATAACCCAGACGATAATCATAATAATCAACCATAATCGTTCACATTCAAGCAGTGAGCTTTGGCATAAATACTAGACGTATAAAGATATCGATAAAAGAAAACCAAATCGCGTATAATATTAAAGTGTAAAAAAATTAACGAAATTGTAACGAGAAGGGTTATAAAGACGTGCCACAACTGGTAACGACTTCTATAGTCGATAATTTTATTCGCTTTATCCCATCACCAACCGCGGCTCTCAAAACGCTTAACTCCCTTTTAAATGCTAATAATCAAATATAAGAAATAAACGAAAATGAAATGAATAAAGATCTTAGTTGCCACTTGTGCCACTTGCAAATTCGTTGAATTTAAATGTCTTTAATTAAGTTGTTTGTCGGTTGCTCGAATTTACTCCTATCCATACAAATATACCTGAAAAGTGACTACCTTTTCGTGAGTTCACTTAATGTTTTAGATTTCGCTAATATCTTCTTACTTTCTGTTTCAGATTATTAATGTGCGTCCTTCCATTCCGAATATTCAGCAGCTCCCGAGCATCTTAAAATCAACCGGCACACCGTCGGCTGCTATCAAGAAACAAATAAACGCCTAAATATGAATCTAAAGATGAAGCGACGTTTGTGGATCGGTTAAATTCCAGTGCGTTATACATTTTGTGCTTGCTTTGAAGTGAAGTAAGAGAGGCACTATTTTTTTAACACAGTGAACGTGAAGGGATAAAACAAACAGAACAGAATGAATGACACGGAGGACACATTGTTAGTCGACTATGGCATCTTCAATCGAAGTACGATCTCCAAAAGTGACGAGAATGGATATGTGCCATACCTGGAACGTCCTGAAACGTACATTGTGCCGGTTATCTTTTTCTTAATATTTGTGATTGGTGTACTGGGTAATGGAACTTTGGTGTTGATTTTCCTGAAACATCGCACAATGCGCAATGTGCCAAACACGTAAGTGTGCCATAACTCTTCAGTCTTCCTTTAGAATTCGGATTCAGTGGCGCCTATAGACAGGATGCAGGATCTAAGGCCAAGGACTGAACCTACCTCTTAATTACAGATACATTTTATCATTGGCATTGGCAGATCTCCTGGTGATATTGACGAGCGTGCCCTTCACTTCGATTGTGTACACAGTGGAATCGTGGCCATGGGGTGTGTTAATCTGCAAGATATCAGAAACAGCCAAAGATATTTCCGTTGGCGTATCAGTGTTTACATTGACGGCGCTTTCGGCGAATCGGTTCTTTGCCATCGTCAATCCGCTCAAGAAGATGCACGCCTCAGGTGATACTAATGAAATTTTGCACACAGTCTTTCCTACACGCGTCTTTTTATCATTTCACATGCCTTTTAATGTTTATTTTCCCGTCGCAAGGCAAAAGAATTGAATACGTAATGCGATTACTTTTTTCGTACATCACATTTCATTCACATTCTTTTTATAGCGCTGCGCGTTGATAAGAAAGTACTATGAAAAACGTTTTGCTTATATACGGCGGGACTAAATGTTCGTTTATTGTACAGGTGGTAGTAAAACAGCGACACGTATGACTATAGGAATTGCTATCATGATATGGGTATTCGCTGGTATTTGTTCAGTACCGACTGCAGTCGGCTCACATCTTCTGTTAATTGCAAACGAGACAATGAATGTGAGTTTCACCATTTGCTATCCGTTTCCGACGAGTTGGCTCGGCGGCAGCTATCCGAAAGTGAACGTCATGACGCGATTCCTCATCTTGTACGTTATACCATTGTGTATCATCACCGTATTCTATTTCCATATGGCGATTCACTTATTGATCAGCACAAGAAATGTACCGGGAGAGACACAGGGCACACATCGACAGGTAATTTAAGGATGTGAATTGAACATCTGGGTTCTGCCAATCGAATTTAATTTTTACTGTCTGGTTCAATTTCAAATCCAACTTGATTTATTCTCTTTTAGTCCTTTAAGGATCACCGAAAAATAGAGCAAATAAGACGAATTAAACTTGAGTCCTTGAATATAAAGGACTATTTCAAAATTTCTTAGAAAATAAATTCAGTGGTTTGAAATTAGATTTCATGTATTCAAATCAATAATCGCAATGAATTTCTAATGAAAATCATGGAAATCCGCAGGATTTATACTTTTAATTGTATTATTTTTGAATATCCATAGATGAGAGCCAGAAGAAAGGTGGCATTCACAGTGCTAATATTCGTGGTGATATTCGCAGTTTGCTTCCTTCCATACAACGTCTTCATGTTAGCCTTCTACTTCGATTCGGGCTTCCAGGAGAAGTACAACGTCTACTGGCATTGCACGCGCATCATCGGCTTCTGCCTCTGCTACATCAACTCGTGCGTCAATCCAATAGCACTCTATTGCGTTAGTGGCACCTTCCGAAAGCATTTTAACCGGTAATTTTCTTTTATTTCCTCTTTTCTACTCTTGAATGTGCTCACTGTATTTTATCCTTTAAGAATAGTAAGTACCATTAATATAGATTTTCACCAACTGTTAGGAAAACGCATTATTTGAATACTGGTATTTGTATATTCATGCTAAATTTGCGAAACTTTTCGCGTTCATGATCCATTTTCGCCTGTTAAACTTTTTGCAACAACCAGTACAACAACCCCATTAACATTCCGAGACCGAAAAAACTTTTCGCTTCACGCGTTACTTTTAAGGAGCTGACATCCTTCCCTTAACTGGTCTACAAACCACACTTTCAACATTAACTTAGACCACAATCACCACTAAATCTACTCGTTACCCACACCACACTCCATACGCGAAACCTCAACATTCACTATGAATTTCCCAAACCCAAACATTTCCATCGCACTTCACTCAATAAGTTCCTATACCTATAATCACGTGCTATCTCCACACGTGAGTGTAGGCGGCTGTAGTTAGAGTGCGGCAAGGAACAATAAAAAGGCCAAAATTCGAAGGGACGTTTACGACTTATCACGTAGCACATACGTTGCTTTGCCTTTCAAATCTTTTGCTAACTTTTTGCGCGTTCCTATTGTTACAGTTATCTATTCTGTATAAAAACGGATCGCAATCGATGCTACACTTGCCCTGATCATCATGCCACGACAATGTCAACGATATCGACACGAAGAAATCAATCCGTGTGCAATCGTCTGAATCACCGAAGCATACAGGGTGGGTCACACCGGCGGCACACTGATATTGGTGGCAATCGGGACTACAGCAAGGAGACGTCGATCATGTTATTGGGAAACGGCAACGGTAAAGAGTTTGCATGCAGTAAAATGTAATTAACTGTTTTGAATGCATCAATATCAGCTTTAAATACTTCGAAGATTAAATATAATTTATCCTTTAAATTATTAAGAAGTTAAGCAAAGACATATATTTTCAGTTGAAAATGATAGAAATATTTACAAATCATTATTTTATTATAAAATATAAAATAATACTTCAATTTCAACCCTTAGTCATAAACTCAAAAACATCTCGTAAATAATAAAATAGCCATAAATAAATAAATGTCCTGAATGTGGTAGCATACTATAAAATTAAGGATAATATAAACGTACGTTTTCTTTTTATATTGTTTTTTAAATTTCCAATAGATTGGTACGTGTTTAATTGTTTTAAACATCATTCACGACTGATTTTTGGCAACATAGTTAAATCCTAAACAAAATCTGCTGTCAGCTACCTATATGCTTTCGTAAGGCGTTATGACACTCTGATAATTTATTTCCTGTCACTTTGATAAATCCTGCCTGTCAACGAGAAAATCAAATGCGTGGTTTGCTTTATCGCATCGTGAATGGTGTATAACTCAGGAGATCTTATCTCTATACTATAAAACAAAATTCAATAAATTATTTAAATTTTTTATAGATTAAGGCGACCTTTGAATATATGTACAGAAACAGTTTTAAATGTTTAGTCCTTTACGAAATACGAAAGGGGGCACCGACGCTTAACCATTTCATTCAAATTTAAAGTATTCCTACCTGAACATTAAAGTATAGAACAAACAATATGGTAAATAATGATACGAGGGCAGAAAAGCGGTGTTTGCTGCCCGCGGCTATCAGTTAGTTTACAGCACAGGGCAACAAAGGAAGCTTACCGCCTTAGTGTCATAGAATATTTTTTCGCCCACCTGTACAATGAATTCATTTTTTCAATAAAAACAAAACAAATCTTAAACAAGAAATATATTGTTTAGTGGATGTGACAATAATTATGTTCGCAATAATTATAATTGTTATCAGTCATTTTCACCAAGTTTTTTGGTTTAGTGTTCAATTCAACTTTAATTTACAATTAATTTAATGGCAGTTGTAGTTTCCTATATTTGATAATACATTATTTTAGTTTTACCGCCCTATAGTATTAAAACGGCTCGCATAGAGCCTGCAAGTTGATTTACTGCACAGGTAGAGTTCGTTCGGAATAGAATCGAGCATGAAGGTCAAACTGCTTGCAGTAGGCGTCCTCTGCGCGCACATCAAACCGTTCAAGTAGCGTGACCCTGATGCTCGATTCTACGGCGAACGAGCTCTAGGCGAAAAAACTGTTATCCTCTTTACTTGGGATAGATGTTTGCAATCAATTTAATCCTAATTTAATTACTACAAGTACATACAATAAGACAAATAACATATTCCAATAATGACCATTTGAATTCAACGTTTCCAGGCCATTAACTACCATTTTTTTGTCGAGGAATGAAAGCCCAGATCGTTAATTAGAATCACAGCAATCTCCCTCACAATTAAATCCTCATTAACAGTATTTATACGTTACGTCTGGCCGTTTATTAACAAATGATAGATTTATTATGATAACACGTCCTCATCCAAATATCATTCAGATAATCATTAAATTCGAAACTATCGAGTGCACAAATAGGGGCAAATCATCAGTGAAATGTGCTAATGCAATTTTCATTTGTTTCAATAAAACGTAAAACAATTAATTTGCCAACTATCTATGAGTAAAACGGAGTGTTTCATCGGAAAAGCATAAAGCTCAACTGAAGGGTTAATTGGGTTCATGTGTGCATGATGCATGCACGTCAATATAATCCAATTAATGCCAAAACGTCACTTATTAAATCGAAATAAATCCAATGCACGTTCTGCCAATGAGATTGTTATGATGGTGATATTTACGGGGCGCTTACCACAAACTGTTCAAACTCTACAATGCTATTAATAAATTATCCCAACGCGTTTGTTCTTGAAAATTTACTATCAAATTGACTAAATTTACTAATGGACAAGTGGCGTCTAACCACTAATATTGTTTCAGTTCGCTATTCAGTCAACTTGGTTCGGTTGATTGTTGATTCAAATTACTCTGTTACTATACATGTATGTACATACCATGAACATTTCATTGTAGTAATTTATAGCATTTATAGTTTAGTCGCATTCTTAACTAGGTTACCCACACATTTTCATTTTCCTTAAATTGATTGAATGCGGCAGTATCGCTTTCAGGAATTCTTATCGACTTTTTAAATAAGTCTTTAGGGAAAAGGTTCTTTGCGAATAAATTGCTCAATTAATATTGTACTCATTTCATTTAGTCATTTGTTGGTTAGGGTTGAATAAAGCCGGAACTAAAACTCAGAGAAAATATTAGCTCTATAGAGAGTTAAGTGCCCAAACACTGAGGATACAAATACATCGCTACCACACCCGTGCGAACGACAGGATCAAATCGGAGATTGAAGTCCTTACTCCAGCACCCATCACCTATTAAGGTGCTGAGAGTGTGACTGCGACCAGAAAGCGAAAGTTCGTGCGAAGCTGTGAGCTTTGCCAAGCTCATCACGTTCTTAGTTAATTGTTCGTGACGCATTCCGCGATCCTTGACGATGGTCCGACTCAAAGGGACTGCTCGACCTTTTGCACGTTTCATTTTGTTTGGCTGTGTTTTGTCGTCTATGTGATGTGTATTATTACGCACCTCGCCGAAGCAATGGTCCTTTGTCCTCTGCTTCTGCTTTTGTGTGCGCTTGCGTTTTTTTTACTCTTTGCCTTGCTTTCCCAGTTTCTGGCATCATTCATCACATTCATTTCATTCCGGGAGAGAGTCCAGCACCCGTTGCTTGTTTTGTTGCCACCGCTTTACCCTACTAACTTTAACTTACGACTATTACTATTAAGACAATATGTTTTCTTGTCCTATAGGGGAGGGGGTGTGTGCGGCAAATTTATACCCATAGAAAATTAGGCGCATAGGCATGCAGAACTGAGTGTCAAAAGAAATAAACTGATTTCAGTATTGCTTTTGATTTTTTGCTTACTGAACTTTTTTTGCGCTTTTCCCGTCCGATTTTATTTATATTTTAGTAGAACAAATAAGTAACTTTTGTTTAAAACTATTCTTCATATATTGAGTTAACAACTTTGAAGTAGTAAAAGTTTGAAACTATACCGGGAAAACGTTGCCAATCGATGCAAAATACAGTTGCAATTTATATCTAGACATATTAATAATATTACATGGGAAGCCGAACTGTTTACAGTGCATTTCTACTTTCTGATCAAGGAAGTCTTATGATCATGAAAATTTTATTGACAGAAAATAAGTTTGCAATTAGGCCAAGTTGTCATCCTAACTTGCTTAGAACTGTAACACCGCAACAAAATCAGATTTTATGGCGAGAAAGATGTTGTTGACCAATTCCAAGTAATTAAAATGTACCATGCAAATTAAGGCCCATAACCACCGCCAGAAAGCAGGTTTTGTCTAAATGGCAATCTTTCTTCATCTCATAAATTGCGTATAAAAATGATACAAATAAGCATGACTTGTTTATTGTTACAAATGCTGAACTAAATCTTCATCTCGTCACAATTAAACTTAACTAACCATACTTAACTAAGGGTAAGATTATCAATCATTGCTGGCATGAGATCAGCAAGTAGTGTGGTGCAAACACCTATATTTGCGTTCGAGCTCTCTTCATTACATTTCACATTGAATATTCTTTATTACTTTTTGACTTTATAACGACGAGATATGAAACGAAGCGAGATGAGCTTAGTTGGAACGATCGATATGATTGATGAAGCGTGAACACTGGTGGTTGCGTACAATGACGGTTATCAACTTGCGTGCAGCTTTATTTTCTGCTTGGTAAAATTTTATGTATCATTTATCAATAAATAAATAATTATTTCATTTTGCTTCTGATTCCAATTTGTATCATTTTGACTACGAGTAGATGTTGTATGGCTAGTTGTACTATTTGATACATTTAAATCTTGCCGCGAGCACTTTGTATTTCAGCATCCTTAAACACTCGTAAATATTTAACAATTTAATATAGCAAAATATCCTCAAGACGTTTCTGCCAATAAAACGTTTTCGAGGAAATTAAACAATTCAAATATTCTTTGGTTCTTTTCATAATTGAGAAAGGAAAAGTTAAGATGTTTTATATTGGCTCTCAAATTGGATCATAAATTTATTTAAGTATTCGTATCGTCAATTTCAACGTTTTGTGTTGGTCAGGAAGTATTAGGCATAAAAATTAAATCAAATTTATCTGTTTTCCTTGAAAATTAAACCCCCTGGCAATTTCAAATTTAATCTAATATATCTTTTCTTTTATTTTTGTATTTTCTAGCAAACGTTATAAATTTGCAAAAAGCTATTATTTCAACTTGTTATAGACCTTCATCGAGCTTGTCCAGTAATTTATAGTTTTATAAAATCTACAATCATACATTCATTACCTACGTATACAGGATGTGCTGGAAACTTTCACAAAAGTAAATATCTCCAGTACAACAAATTCAATGTCGCCTAAATTTAATATCTACCAGTATAATTGAACAAACTTTGTATTCTACGCAATCTTGATTATGAAAACAAGTTTTTCCTCTTGTTTGTCCTTTGATTTTTCAAACAAGTGAGCGTTTTGCGTATTGAACAAATGGTTAAAATGGGCTGACAATGCATGCGAATTTCGAAAAAATAAAAGAGTTAAAAGCGTTGAACAGCGATAAAAAACCTTGAAACCCCTTAAAACCCTTGAAAGCGTAACGCAATCGAGGGAATACCAGCATTTTCACCTAAATGCGAATAAATAAATATAGTATTATCAACAGATTTATGATGTTGACATGAGAACTTTATTGTCAATTATTAAATTTCTATATGCAATTTTAATACATTTATTTTCAATTCGTTATTTCATATATTGAGTTTAGAAGAAAAACGCATCACAAAAAATACCTAAGTACTTTGGAAAATTTGCAGTAAATTACAACTTTTTGACTTTAACAGATTACACACGTTAAATTCAGCAATTTAATATTACGAAAACGAGACCAAAAGCAATTAATCAATTGGTGTTTGTATCGGTCACCCACTCGGCCAATAAACAAAATAAATAATTATTGGATTTAATGGTCGATTTCAATTTATCATTATTTGAAAGGTTTACCTATTGAAAAATATTTTTTAGCAATTTTGGTAATGGAAAATACAATGAATTTTAACTAAATTAAAGGCTTGGTTCTAGTAACTTTTATTATGTATAAAAATTGGCACTCGATAGTTACTATGTTTGTACAATTCCCGGTCAATCAGATCATTTGTAATTGTAAATATTTTTAAAATATGGGGTGTTCTCATAATAAACATTTCTCATAAAAAAATCTATTTAATTCCCATTTGTATTTATTAAATTAGGTAACATATGAATGGTGGCATAGATAATAGGTAAATGCTTGAACATTCCTTGGCACACATGTTTCTGCAACTGAAAAATGATACTTTGATGAATGTGAATGCACCACTTGCAGAAAAATTGTTAAATGTATTACAGATATAAATAAAATATATTGTAACAAAATGTAAATGTTCTATGTTTGGACTAAAAACAATAGATAGTCAAATGTACGCACCTTAAAAAGGCATGGTGTATTTAATTTTATGTTTAAATCATAAAGCATTTGAATAGTTATACTAGAAGTTGTCAAATAATATTTTACAATCCGATCCAATACACTGTAGTTATGTAAATTAAAACGTTTATTATTATTTTTACCACACAATTATGTGTATTACAGTTGTTCTGCTCCTCTGCAATTTATCCTATATTTAGCCGGCCTAGTTTAATTGAAATATGATAGCCCAACATTCCGAATTATCCTTATTCCTGATACATGAGTCTTCTTATTTGTTACTTGCATACGTACATGAGAAAGTAATTTGAAATATGTTCAGGAAATATCCTAATAAGGATATGTGGGATTTGTTGGTCGGGAAACTTAATACCTTCCAATTTACTAAGAAATTTCAAGAAAAGGCAAGGAACAAAAATAAATTGAAATAAAATATAGGCATTTAGGCCTTGGCATCGACCATCGACTGTTCTGTAATAGACAAAGAAATTGCAATTTAATGAAGAGTTTTTATTGGGAAAACTAAATCACATGAAGGTCATTAAATTGAAAACAATGCATTAATCCATTAATCATAATCTTATTGTAAAGGATAGGAATATGAATTTCATACTGATTATAAGATCTTCATAAATCTTTTGTTAGATAATGCTGCAAAACAAAATCAGATGAAACTCGGCAAAACTAGCTGTAATTGAATACACAAGCTAACTATGGTGATATATCACAAAAGACGTAAAAAGCTCGCCTCATCTTGCAGATAAGCAATTAATCAGCTCCTAATTTATTGCGAAGACATTAAATTCATTTACGACATAATGCATGTAAGCATTTATTAATTATATGTATGTAGCTGAAGTAAAATTATAATAAAGGATAATGTGCATTGAAATTACGACCACGATTAATGGACAATAATAATAAATTCTAAAATGACTAAATAACGATTTTCTTGAGTGTTCGTCAGCCTCAGCATCAGCACATAACAAAACGCTACAAATCTACATGTTAATTATTAAAAGTAATCAAAACTTGGAAGGAGCGGAAATTATCAGGAAGTAAAGCAAAACGCTTTCTCAAAATCACGCATCCCTTACGACATTTTCAGTTTCGTTGGCTTCCAGCTATAGATAGAAGGTTTTAATGATTAATTAACGATTTTCGCGCACTCACAGTCGGTCGTGAATAAGTACTCATACGATTCATTAGTTCAATTTGCATTTTGCAAGTAGTTGACTGTGCCTACGAGAAGACAGGTAAGTGAGCACTGAGTGATTAACGCATGGCATAATTGACGGTAATTATCCATATTACACATTCCATACCCACGCATCCTACATACCTACTTAAGTGTTCCATTTAATATCCGCCCACTAATTAATACCTTGGGAGACTTTGCTAATTTTAAGATAAGTTAATAATCAAATTGTCATAACATACTCTATGCAACACATATGACAGCAAAGTTTAAAACTTTTCAAAGTGAAAAGAAAGATAAGAAACAAAACCACAGAATGTAAGCAATGCCGAAATGTTCTAAGTACATTATAGCTTCATGTTGCCGGGGCCCTTTCATGATCTACGGAAAACGCGCGCAATAAGCTAGGGTAGTACATGAAAGAACGACCTAAATTCTTTTATAAAGCCGAGTAAAAACACATATAAAGGAAAGCGTAATGAGAGTAAAAGACCGAAAAAAACAAGAAAGCTGAATGTGCAATGAAAGAGCTCATTTGTTGGCTTTCAGTATTCTTTTATCTTGTGAATGTCCCTATCATGGTTCATGCTGCTTTTTGATACTAGTATACCTAATGAAGTAAAAACTTATTTGATTACTTGGTATTTACAAGCCGCTATTTATTTCATAATGTCCAATTAATGGCGCGTTTGAGGTTCTTGAAAACTAGGTGGGAATTTCTTTAAAGTGCAGGTAATGGAAATTTTACCTGCACAAAGTGTTCCGAATTTTTGAAATTGCAAAATGTACAATTCATATTACATTTGTGAGTCGTGTATACAATTGCCCAAATTTCCGACAAAAATGCCATACAACAATAACCACACGGGCGAATAGGTCGAGAGAAAGAGAAACCAAGAATGGATCTACCGCATTATGCAATGTTGAATTAAAGGCAAAACCCCACACGCAAAAGTCTGGAATTTCAGGAATGTGGTACAAATCAAAGATTGGGTAATTTCGACTGTTGGCATTGGAAAAAGCTCAAAACCGTAGTAATCAAATCAGTAGATAAATTGATCAAATATTTAGTTTTATTCAATAAGCGTTCTTATACTATATGAATCGACAACAGAAAATATTAAATATGATATTATAATAAAGAAAAGAGCGGCGACGTAAACGGCAGATGTGCAATAGGCATCGACATCTGTGTATTATGTGAAGGCTGATGTATTTTTATTCGGATGCGTTCCACAGAGACGACACACATTCAAGAACGAAAAATGAACAAATCCAATAGGCAATACCAATACGATCGTAGAGAGAAGCAGTGAAACAGATGACTGAGAAGAACTTCTTCCTCAAACTATACACTTATATGTCTGATGCTTCATCTTCAATGTAAGCATTGTTGGCTTTGGCTGACTCGGTAGAAATTGAATATCAGGCATGAGATAGTAAGTAATAGTGGGAAGGAAATAGTGGATGTGGATGTAGCGTGCAGGAAAAGGCGTACGACTACGAAGAAGTAAGCCCGTGAAGACGTAACAGACGTTCGCACAGCAGGCTGTTGAAGCTCATCAAGGCCTCATGCTATTGCGCCTGTATGTAAACAGCCGGTCGAAGCGTAAACTGAAGCCGTCTGTGGCACGTGGCTGCCGGATTTTTACACCTTAAGATCTCGATTTTCAAATTCAATATTTCTAGCATCCTTTTCTATTTAAGTTCGAATTGATGAAAAAAAACTGACAAACTTTCTATCCTACACTGTGCTAAGTTTCAACTCCAACTAAATAAAACAAGCAGCAGCAGTAAGTGTTTGACTGTTTCCTCCTTGAAAAGGGAAGGAAATGGAAATTTTACCCTTTAATGTAATTCAATACGGAACACATGTAATGCATATACCACAATAAAAATATGAATATGCTTCAAATATAAAGAAACGCCAGGAAGCAGGATGTACCACATTGTTATCAGGATACCCTACCTGTCTAACAGTTTAAAACACCGGATATATTAAATAAGTACCTATAATTTTTTTATAATAAAAATATTTTTGTATAACTCTTGACTCGTGTTTAAATTCGTATTATTGAGCAACATCGTCATCATATCATTACTCATTGCGTTTATTAATTACGACTTTTCATTAACTAAACTCAACATTGTTCTCTTGCTTTTTATTTCGTTTTAAACAATGACATTGTTACAGCTGCAGTGCAAGACACTTCCACTGTCAAATGAAATGATATGAACATTTATAGAGCTAGTCTAGATTTAATTGCAAGGCCATACCGTGCATGCATACAAAGGATTCCAGAACTTTTAGTAGTGTGACAGTGTGGATACGTAACATAATAAAAGTAGATGTACTTCAAATCTTAAGTTAAGTTTGCCTTTGTATTAGGCATTTAAAGCAAACAATTGCTTGAAGATGAAGACGACCAACTCAACTCGACAATTAACAATTACACAGCATTTGCACAAATGACAAATAATTAAAGCGTGAAAGAAAACGAACAAACTAACGCAAGATCACACAAAATAAAGATAACGACATTCGAGGCAAGTACATTTAGTTTAGCTTTAACTACTTCCAACAACCCGAACTCTTCACCGACGATCGCACTTTACAACTTTAGAGAAACAAGAAACAACAAAGCCACAAGAAACGTGAATATGTGAAATTCTTGAGGTGATTCTATTGAATTTTATCCTTCATTTGCGCGCTTCCTTCAATACAAGAAAAATTGATGCACCACGCCAACTAAATGCTTTTCATTCTCATTTTTTGCGCTTCTTGTTGGTTTTTTAGTTACTTCTAGGAATCGAAGCGGGCAAGAATTTTGCACAACAAATAGCCGAAAGGTTTCAACCGTTCTAAAGAAGAAATACCCATGCGGAGGTAAATCATATGATGGATAAATAAAACTCAGAAAGAAAGGAAGCTGTAGATGCGAACGATTTGAAATGATATTGACAAATGACGCAAAAATGCGAGCCTCGAAACTCAACTTAGCAAACTTTGCGAATGTGCTTCAAGTCTGAAGAATCCTTCAGGCAATCGACCATCGACAGACTAAAGGTCTGAATTTTTGGAGAGGTAAGCTACGTTGGTTTGGATAATTCTAAGCTCTTGTAAAGGATCAGCGATTCTATAAAATGAATGAAACGACTCAATGAATAGAAGTTACCAGTGGGGTACTCAGTAAAATCGTTTGCTCACAACACGTTACGTTAAATCATGTGCCGCAAACATATTTGCATAAAAACAAGCATAATAAGTTGGTTATTAAAAAAACCTGTTCAAACAAACAGATATCATAAATATACCTACTCTTGATTTAATTAAAATTGTCTTAAGTGTGAGCCTGGATGTATTGTTAATAGGTAGCTGAGATGATGTCGACTAGAGCTAGCTAAAGCTGATCCAAACCTCATACTCATACGTTTGTGTGGATAAAGGTGATTAGACAAGGACGGAATATAATGAATGATCAATGGTACACAGCGTAGCAAAAGTTTTAGCAACATTAATGTTCTTCATATTCGTATGCCTTCCATTAAATGATAGGGGACAAAGTTCCCCCAAGTTTCCAGAAACTTTTGAGCTGTTTTGTAGGCTGATGAATGCATCATGCTTACAATCATTCCATGGGCACTTATTTTTACTACAGCAACTACCATGCCTGCGATATCATGCCATTACCACTACCATTGAAGCAAAAGCCTTCTGCAGCAAACACACCGGACGCACGTAACCAACGCACCAACCGAAACCAACAGCAACCAGTTTGTCTTCGTTGGTTGATGCAGCCGGTTGAAGCCAGCAAGTTCTTGCAGTGCAACTCAAAAACATACAAGAGGAAAGGCCCATTCATTGAAGGCACAACAAATGCCTAAACAATTAAAATCTACAGCGACGAAAAGCGAGTTTTTTGAAAATGTTTTAGTGTTGCGCGCGCGGTAAAGTTGCGCGTTTCTTATCACCGAACTAATTACAAATTCAATTACGAACAACAACAATGTTCGCGGCGGCGTTGATTAGTTTCAGCCTATTGGCAACTTCGATTACATTAACGAGGTGTGATCTTCTGGACGAATATGTTCGGCATGTCGGTGAAGTGAACATGGTGAATCCGGATGTGACAGTGAAGACGAATGCGAAAGCTTTGGCCGGCGATAAGCCGCTGCAGCATGCGCGAACGAGGCGCAATGCACATGCATACAACGAGCACAATCGGCGCGAGGATGACGAGGAAGACACCGAATGGACACATAGTGCGGTGCTGGGCTTTTCCGGATATGTCACGTTGCGTTGGAAGCCGCGCCATGGCGAAATTACTTTCCGCGTGGAAGCGCGCACGCGAGGATATGTCGGCATCGGGTTCAGTCCCAACGGTGGCATGGAACATGCTGACATGGTCATCGGTTACGTTGATGACAAAACTGGACGTACGCATTTGAAGGTAAGTTGACTTCAAGATAAGGCTTAACTTTATGTCAACAACGTAACAATGAAACACGGCAATCTGCCGGAAGTAATACAACTTACATACTCATTCTGAATATACTTATATACGTGAAAATTAAGAATAGTTATTAAGAAAGTCCTTATTTTTACTTCAATTAAATACTAAATTTTCATATATTAGCAAAAAAACATCATGCATGGTATTTAACTGTTTCAAAGTCATAGAAATATTATGCATGAAGGACATTTATAACTTTAGTTTCTCCTATCTGCCGATTTCTTTACTTGCACCTTTTAACTATACTGCTACTTCAAAACTAAAACAAGCAACAACCTCAACGTCAATGAACAAGAAGCAACCTGAACAAACGTAAGCTGACGTTGAAGACTTGTTGAAGACACAGGATGTGAGCGTCGATGTTTTTTTATGAAAACGTTTAGTTTTTGCCCCGGCTTTTTTACTTTTTCATGTTGATGCAATGCATTAAACTTGTCCTTATTCTTTTTCTATCTATTTACTTTCAGCTTTTTACTATATTTTATACTATGAGCATCAAAGTAGTGGCATTAGTTTTAATCGTGATTGTCGTCGTCCTTTTTCCTAGCCTTTTATCGTTCAACTTCAACGTATATTTTTTCGACTTGATTTGGCTTTATAATAAATAAATAAATGCATAGTATACCCAACCTACATTAAGAAAGTTAATAATAACTTAAAGAATTGAAGAAATAATGAAGGGATAAAAAACGGTCTGATGTATAAAATCCTGAATGGAGAGGAAATGAGCACATTCTTCCTCCATTTATTTCCGTTTTTGTCTCGATGTTGTCCTTTCAATTTGTCCGTATTTTTTCAAGTTATTGCGTTTGTTTTGTTTGCCGATTATTTCATTGAAAATTCACGGGATGTTTCCGGTTATAGAAAAAATGTAGTTATTGAAGATACAATACTTTATTATTATAGTATGCAAATAATCAAAGATAAAATCGCGCATGGGTTGAATATGAAGTCAATAACTCGATGAATTTACTCCCAAATATGTAGCCATTTAGGCAATTAAATTTTATTTATTACATAATTAGTTATTATTGTTTATTTATGTCGCGGGAAGAGAACTAATTATGAATATAAACCTGTACCTGCAATATTAATTAACGAAAAACGAAACGCCCAAACCTGAACTCCGGCCGTTTTCGCCGCATTTTAATGTCCCTATGTTTTAAAATTTACAAACGTCTACTTATGTTAGGTTTTCGGCGAATAATTTAATGTTTCTCAAAGAACACGTTAACTTTTTAACACTGACTGAACGTTTTTTTTCATATCGAACAACGACCGGATGAAAGAAACATTACACACACAAGCACAACAAACTTGGACGCGCGCGCCAGAGCATTGATACATTTCCTATCCTATAGTATTCTTCATAACACTAATTAAATAAATAAAGCGGAAGGTAGCAATGGCGATGGATATCTGTAATCTTGTCCTGCGCTTC
>JARJDT010009663.1:0-13965 GCA_030264655.1 Leptusa sp. GC000079
AAATTTCACAATTTTGCAAAATCTGCGTAAAAATTGGATAAAGAAAGTTTTCATTATCGCAATTGTCGCAACTGAAAAATTGAAATTCAAAAAATTACTTTCTCTGCAGATTTTGCGTAATCTTATAATTTGTGATTTGCGATTCTTAATTAAACCAATAATCTTTCATTCCTAAAATACATTTTTAAACAATTTTGGTAATTGGCTGATTTAAAATTAAATATTTAACTTTTAATACCCAAGAGAAATAAACGAAGGGATTTTCTTAAGTATTTTTGGTACTCTTGTAATGGTCTCCAACAACCCAACGAGAGCAAATGCGCCACTTAAGATTCACCCTGTATTTACTGGATAGTATAAAGTTGAGAGATTGAGGAAAATTGAATGTGCCAGTTTCGGTATTGCGCATACGAAACATGAATATTTAAAAATGTGTGAAATTCGCACAGGACCAAAACATAAAACTCACACCTATACATACATCTATTAATGCAAACAAACTCTTGCAATGTGTATTGTTCAATTTTGCTCACGACTCCCACTAGACAGTGCACAACACATCACATCACATAAAAAACGCACACATTCTTCATGTGCATGCATTCAAAAACTCACATTGCAATATTGCCGACGCGCATAATAAATGAACGAATAATGTGAATTATTCAAAAAAGTGCAATGTAACTCGCGATGACATAAATTTCATTATTCAAATATGTATTCTTTTATGATGCGCCTTCCACAGTAAGTAACTCATGGGAAATTTACGGCTTCATTCTATAGGCGGATATTTTTACGAGCGCTGGAGTTATTTTCGTGTTTTTACAGCTTTTCAAAGAGGTAAATCTAATTTAAACATTAAATTTGTACATTTAGATTAAGCATTAATTCATAATTTTATGTGCAATATTGAAAGTAATACACCCATAAATAAATAATCAACTGTTGAAATAATATACATTAAATATTGAACAATTATTAAAATACAGGGTGTGTACAGATTTATTTAGATTGAGATCAAATCTACTCAATCTTTCTGGAACACCCTGTAATTGAATTATAATGTATGTAAATACCTGTTTTGCTCGGGGTACGAAGGTAATTTATGAAAAAATCAAAATTAATTTCGAAAATCAAACACTAAACACGCATCAATATTTACAATTCAAAGTTTGAATTTCATTGTGCATTCTCTGTTTTGTTTTTTGAGTCAATACTTTTGCAATTTCAATTTTACAATCAATACAGTTTTATACTGTTTAATATCCATCAACACTTCAAATAGCATTGCAATTTCAATCCGAAATTGAAGCTTTATCCTATGAAAAAATTCAAAAATCGTGAAAAATGCATAAATGTGTCGTTTGAAAACCGCGAAAACTATAAACGTGCACAAGCTGCACTAAGCAACTTTAACGAGCGCTTATTATACGCTATGGTCCTGGAATCCTGGATAGACTACGATTACTTGAAGTCGAGGAGGTTGATGTCATGCCGCTTTTATAATAGAAACATTAGAGCGTGGCGTATGTGAGATAAGCGCTTTAAACGACTTTAAATAACTGGAAACACTCAAAACTAAAACTATCCACTAATGCACACATTATGCACTATGCAGATAAACAATCTGTCTCTGTCGGCAAATATTAGATTAAAACTTGAAGGAAGGTGCACTAAGCTGTGCATTGTGCATTTCAACTGTCGTCTCGTCTTACCCGTTTTCCTTTGTTAAAACCTTTAAGCTTAGTGTTCTTCACGGGTCTGGAGACTCACCTGAAACAAAACAAAAACAAATATTAGTTTAATTTTAAAATGGTATCAAAACTTTTTGTAATTTAACCGGGGACATACTGTATACTTTTTAAAAACCTAAGAAATTATTAGTAGTCCTTCGTCCTTGTAAAACTTCAAAAAGAACGAAGAACATTTCGTCTTTTGTCCTAGAATCTTTTGTTCAGGACTTCATTTGAGGGTGCAGTACTATTGGTAAGTTGCCAGAGAGAACATGCTTCAAATTAGACTGAAAGCATGAAAGTCTCTTCTTCGTTCCGCTATTACGCAGAAAAACATCATATTGGCATGGCACACGGCATAGAAATATGAATGAATGTGCACTAAAATGTAAAGCCTATAAAATATAAATGGAACGTGAATGGAACATAAAAAGTTCCAATATTTCCGACAACCCAACATACGACAGGACACTCAGGACATATAAGTTCTTAAATTTTTATTTGAAACACTGACATTTGACATAATGTACTGCTTGTAGCTTACGATTCTTTCGACATTTTGTTATTCCCATATTCCGGAATTTTCACTTGGAAGTTGGAACTAAAAACTGAAGTTTGTTTTCAACAATTTAACCGTTATCGGCAATTTCCCTTTTAAAATGTTCAGTCGTGTAAAATCTGCTTCGGGAAATAATTATTCATTTGGAAAAATCCCAACTTTTGTACACTATTCAATTAACAATGAGCGCCCACAATAAAAAATCTGCAAAATAGGATCGAAATTTGCAGAGATTTCCGGAAAATTGTGCAGGTGATTGGCTGATATACAATGGTTGCCGGTTGGGGTTTGCCAACTATAAACAGCAAACATACAATTCGAGCAATTCTTGTCCTGCATTTTGCCGGTTGCAATGCATTTGTGTTTGGCGTTTGCAACTTTGTATTTGCACACGCCTAGTGGTGCAGCAACACCACTGGAATAGACTAGACCAAAATGAGGAAAAAATGTGAATACGAATGTAACGAGCGACAGGACGCCCGCATTCGATAATCCTGCGGGTATAAACTTTATTGAAAAACGACTTTGATGCCCAAACGAGCGCACATACATCAGAAAACTATTGTTTGCTGCACACGCTTGCTGGCAAAATCAGAATCCTTTACAATTTCCACAATATTATCCCAACTCGTGGCATAATAGGTGCAATCAACAATAATCAACATCATCTACTTGTTTTTATGTGTAAAAGTTTTCGAGTCGAGCATAAAAGATCTCGTATTATCTTTTAAGATGAAAACCGTACCCAATTCTAATCGAATATAATTATTTACATGCGCGGTATTTCAGTTCGCTATGAATTCGCAATTGAAATTGCGATATTTAAAGGTTACACGTGCAACATGTTTAAGCGTGTAAGTACAATTAGAACATCTCGACAAGTCAAAAGCAAAAGCAACACAAACAAGAACTAACTTGAACAGGTGGGATCGACATCGACATTTAAAGTATAGCGATTTGCATTTCAATAACCTAAGCTAAAGGCCTTTCATCAATTTATACCAAGTGAACCAAACCAAACCCATCATCAACTAAACATCAATAATTTTCATGTTAATCTAATAATAGTTAATATTAATAATGTTTGGAGGACTCCGTAAACTCCAAGTACCTGATCCATAAACCTGCACCTAAAATAACTCATAATAATTTAATACACAAATAGTTTGTTGAAAAACAAAACTATTTCATGACAAGAAATACCTGCATGCAATCTTAATAATATACTTGGCATAAATTAAGATTAATTTTTCATAATTGATACATTGCATCGTTAAATGCAGGCCCGGTTTATATTTCGAAAGTGCACAGTCTATTATTTAAGTATCAAATGTCGTAAAAAATATACTAAAATATTGTCGGCATTTCTAAAAAAAATCTTAAAAGATAATTTCGAATGAAATAAATTTTCGTCTCTATTTTATTAGCGCCCTAGGGAGTCGCCAAGGTTGGCCCAATAGGTAAGCCAGCCCTGGTTAGGTGCATTATTCGCGATTGCATCATTAACTATTTGTAAGTACGATTACCATTATCATGCTGAACCTACCCATCAAGATACAAGAAGATCGGCAACAACAGCAACACGAAATAATTCAAGTTGTTGCCCAATGTTTGGTTTAAGAAACAGTTTAGCCAATAATCGAACTTTAACAGTTCAAATGTGGGAAATGTGCGATGTGTGAAGAGAACAAAGGCACAAGCACAAGCAAAGTGGTGCAACACAATCACTAATTCATTAAGAAATTCCTGAATACTACACTTGCCTAGTAAAATTCTAAAATTAAAATTGAAAAGAAACGCACAAAGCCAATCAAGATGTTATCGTAGAATCTAAATAATGTAGGCATATCACATGGTAATATTGCGTAATTAATTGATAAGTAGGCGTTCACTATAACGTCTACAAGCATTAGCGTTAACGTTTAAGTTTAAAAATTGACGTAGAGTTAGTTCTATTGTCTTCGATCGAATTTGGAGTTGGTTATCAATTTAGAAAGATAGAGCTATTGTTATTAGATATGTTCATAGGTTCATGCCCATGTTAGTAAAGTTGACTCGCGTGATGCATTATACCTATTGTCTTTGATTTTCGACGTGTTAACGATCGGCTTTTGTTGACGCATGATGAAATTCCCCGTGTTATTAATTGATTAAAAGTGAACAATACTATGCATGCGATTGCGATAAGCTCGTTTCAAAATGGTATCGTTGATATTCAAGTTTAATAAACAAATGTATTAATAGATGGCGTTTTGCTAATTAATCAGATTAACCTTCCAACCTTTAACCTTTCCCTATTAATGCGATTGATATGAGTGTGTATTCGTATTCAGAACGCACAATTGTTATTCAACGATATTAAGGCGATAAGGATATTTGAATCCTTTGATATCGAATTGTGCGTTTGTGCGTGATTATACGTCGAATGCGGGAGAATTGGCAATTAGTAGGCTTGAATTGGAGTGCGTTATGTTTGTATTATTGTTTGAATGATGTAATTCAGTAACATGAGGGAGAAAAGATCCTCGAGGTTCAATGTTCAAACAATATGTTCGAATTTCTACCTTTTGCAAACAAACTTCAAGCATTCTCACTTAGTCATTTGTCAATTTATTCAGAAATACACTCGTTAATTGGAACACCCTGTATAGCAAATTGTGTTGAGATAGTTGAGAATCGGCAGTTGTTGGTCTGATTGAAGCAACAAGCATCAAACAACGAAAATCGGTTTACAATCGAATCTCAAGCCCTTCGATGTGTCTCTGCAAATACATGAATTGAAGAGGTCGCTGTGATCGCAATCAGTGCCCACTAGCGCTACCTCAACATTTCCATATTTAATTAAATTGGCCTAGTCGTCAAACCGAATGTATACATGCAGGAAAGCAAATGTATATTATTGGCCACCATCTATTTCTGCCATTCGGCCGATTCCGAATTGATCGTGTCGACGATGTCGATCGCAACGGCGAGTAATTAAGGCAACCAATTAATTATTCAAACTCGATGGGGGCAAGTTTTCGAATCGGGCATTGATTAGGTCAATTCGTTGTTAGTTAGCCCCATCATTATAATTATGTTCATTTAATGTTATTACACTTAAACATTTATTGCAATCAAGTATTTGATTTTGCATTATATTCAATGATAATTTTTCCAACAACCAACGAAATCTCATTAAGTATCTAAATTACTCGGCGATGCTGGTACACTTTTTGCATTTTTATTAGTGAAAATTATCAAAGCGTACCTCAACCCTTAACTATAGAATCCTGGATTCCGCATGAAGCCTGAAGTGCAAATCCCCGAACATAAATTTGACTCCTTTATTTTGCTCCGCTTGGGTGTAGTCGAGGGATGCTTAAAAATTCGTTTAAAAATGCTTCAGTCTCAGTTAATTACCATAAAAAATGCTCGGGGAATAAAGTTGCCACTAATTTAAGCAGCGATTCGAAATTATATTAATTAATGTGCGTAAATTACATTCCTTACGTTGATCTATTTTAGATATATTAAAATGAAATTAATCATGGAACTTTTTCGAATTTTTAACCTTTGCCTCTTATACACATGTATATTGTAGGATGCAAGCAAGTTAATTATTAATTTTCAGTGTGCGGTAGGCATCGTGAATCGTGCGTAGCTCACGTAATTAAATCAATCACACACACGCATTTACTTATTTAGGCATCATCGCCTATTAATTACTAAATTAATTACATTTCCCTTTCCGAAGATACACACACTTCTACTCCTGGTTCAAGACATATTTCATATGAGCATAGTCAGAGTAAACAGAATACTTAGTTTAACCGTTTATTCGGAGAATCTCAAAGATACAACGCATTGGCTGTAATTGGGTAAAAGCGTGTCTCTCACCCCTTTTACCACATTTCATCCCCTAGCTACAAACGCAAATTTTGTTTTGTAAATTTCCAATCCAAACTTCAGAAACAAACTTGAAAATTTTGATTTTAAATCCTCCTAGAACTGGCAACCCAATATACCTACTTTTGACCCAAAAAGTATGTTTTTAAAGTTTTAATTGTTTCTTGAATTGCGAAAACGCAATGTCTCATTAGGGATTTTTTTCTACCTAATTCTAAAATCACATGAGACATTTTCTTGCCGCAAAAAAATTAGCATCGAGCAATTTCCGAGCACAGTCCGATTCAAAAACAGCGTTTGTTTTGAAAACTTCCAAGCTCATTTTCAGAAACTAACTCGAAAATTTTGATATTAAAAATAATTTAACCCAAAAAGTACATTGGGTGCCAGTTAAGTATAAAGGAAAAATATAAAATAACTATAAATATAAAGGAAAACACTTTTAAAGTGTTTGTTGAAGAATTGTAAAAGAATGCAATAGAACAAAGTGATAATTAAAATGGTAATTTGTAGCGTGCGCACAAAAATGAGCATTGTCGTTGTCATGCACATAAAACGCAAACGTGTCCGCATGTAAGCACCAAAGCACCGATTATGGCAATTAGTATAGTTGCAAGCAGCAAAAGAGAGCGTTTTGTAACGAGCAAGAGCCAACGTATGCTGCGCTTGAATGAAATGTTTTGCACTTCACGCTTTAGTTCTTTGCTTCTTTACACTTTGCCCTTTCGCCCATTACAATTACTCGGCGCTAACACGATTGTGCGATGATTTTTTCGCTTGTTGTGCTCTCTTGAGCACTTGAGCACTTGAAATGTACCATCAACAACTTGAACAACCCGCAATGGTAATGCAAACTTCAACGTAAACAATTCGTTCGTTCGAGTATCGTCACAATCGCATTTTGTTGTCGCTGGCTGCAGCTCAAGCCCATATTTATGTGTCAGGCTCTCATTATAACAAATGTTGGCTTGTTATATTTTAACAACATCACACAACACAACAAGTACACGACAGCAAAGGCAAAAGGGACGTAGATCTCTAACGAAGGAAACAAAGCGATGGCCAACGAGACAAATAACGCTCAAAATAGAACTCGTTCGTTTTTCGGAATATTTTGCACCAGACATGAATAAAATATTTATAAACAATGAGCGTACAATACGTGCTTCAATTTCAAAATTTAAATCTTTAAAGAAAAATTTGTGGAAATGGTTTTAATGTGCACTTCAAAAACTTTCCTTTCATTAGCGTTATAGCGACATGTCTGGATTCTTTGGTGGGCCTTTCAGTTAATTTTCACAGTGATGTGAGGTGAACTTGATGGACCTGCACGTCTGCGGCCGCTTTCAGAAAAGTTGCTCAAAAGTTTCAAAGACATTAATGCCGCACGCACATACATATGGCTTCAGGAACGCGCACATAATGTAATCAAATCCGAATCAAAAGGATTCGTAACGTTGAGCCGTACGATCATTAGTTTATTAGATGCTGGCCGAATAGAAAATGCAAGCTCATTCATTAATTAATCTTCAAAATCAGACTCGTCACATCACATGTGCAAGTGTGTATCACTTACGACGTTATAAATTTCACAAGCGAGCGTCGCGCGTGTTGCAACATTTTCTTAATTAACTTTATTATTTACTTTATTAATGCCGAGTTTCTTGTTAATTCATTGGGAAGTTATTAATAGTTTGGAGGGTTTAAAATTACGAGCGATAAAATATATGTGCTTGGGAAATTTATCGCTTATTGTTTCAATTGCCTTAAGTCGTAAAAAAGTGAAAAGCGAAAAAGGATAATGGATAATGTGTTTTATTAATATTACATTTTGCGAACGCACCGTAGGTGGGCATAAAGAACACTTGTTTTTCAGACACAAATGGCCTGATAATAAACATAATCTTATACCATCGGGATAATAATTTATATTACAAAGTTTACATGATATCTACAGGGTGTTCCCGAAACAATTTGCACGTCAATTTAATCAATTGTTATTTGTACATACATAGCTGGATTTAGTGTAATATGTTGTATTCAAATAACAAATGGCATGTTGCTAGTTGCAAGTATGAAGTAGACGATTCGCACACGGTTAACGCGATTATATTGCGCCTCTTTACTTAGCTGCCATGCGATCAAGACGAAGACGAGGACCACCTAGCTGAATCCCATTATCAACGGCTTTCCCGCGAATTCACTGCGAACTGCCAACTGACATTCAAGAAGGGCTTAAAGCCTTATATCTATTACCATATACCCAAGAAGCGACTTCAATGTTGCAGTATAGTCTATTCACGATCTATTTCAAATCTTAAGTCTAATTTTTGTTAACTATAAAAATTAAATTAATAATATAAATGTGAGAGAAGTAAATAAAAAGTTATATTTTTTGAAATTCGCCTTCTACTCTAATAATAAAATAATTTACTATTTTTATAAATGCCATTTTTTGAATGTAATGGAAAATGCATCGTGAATGCACCTTAAAACGATTTCGATTGCGCGAATTTATGGTGATATTTATTTATAAATAAACGATTGGCCATTACTCTTTTCGCATTGAGTTGCACTTATATATCTTGAATGGGCTTTAAAGTACTATCAGTTAAGGGGACAGGTTCAAGATTTCGTATTAAACATACTTACATAGTGTGTGTATAATGTTGCATAGCGGATGCCTAGCTGGGTGTGTTCTTGGTGGCGAATCTTTCACTAGAAACCGCGCAGCCCGCGAAGGTTAATGGTAATACCACCATCGAGCAATAAATAATTTCGAGGGAGTTTTCGAAGCGCTTCTTAAAACACCAAGCGCAATTTATGGCGTTATCAATGTGCAGAGAGTGCGTTAAATGCGCTTTAATATAAAACATAATTAAACAGCTCTTCGGCTTATAACCAACGAATAATCGTAAAACATTCGCGAATGTTAACATTTTATTTTATTATATTTTCACATTTGCGCATTTTATTTATCTTTTTAATTATATTTAAAGTTTGCCAAAGAGTATATAAACTACAAATAAATTTAAATATGAATATGTGTGGTAATGAAATGTAAATAATTTTAAATGTAATATACTAGAGTTGAACGGCTGATAAACTAAACTGCAAACTTGAAGTTGAGTTTGTACGTTAAACTAATTTTCGAATAATTTTAAGTTGCAAAATAACAATTTGCAAATTATAACTTGTTCTCACATGAGTGTGCTTGTCATATTTAATTAAAGTTTTTCCTTTTCATTAAAATTTCCATGGAAAGCACTTTCTGAGTGATACATAAAGGAAAACAAGGTTGTTTTTATGAACTAACTCTTTTATTCAACCGCGTATAGGACAAGACAAAGAGTTTAAGTGACTTGTTTTAATAGGTTTTAAAAGAATACTACGGCCTGCGCCTGAAAAAAGGATTAATGAACAAGACCGGAACCAGTGACCGGACTTTGCAATTCAATTAAGGCCGGCTTCAAGCTTATTCCACTGACAGAGTTATAAAACAAACTTAGTTTTAATTAACTATTTTACTCCTCACAAGTGCAATTTCGTTACGTCGTTTCTTTTCATGCCATTTCAGCTTGAGCACAACTCCTATCCTAGTTGTACTAATATGATGAAAACCCAAAGTGGCATCTTAATGTCCTTCATTCCTGTTGTCTTTTGTCTCATGTTTTACGCGTGTACTCTATTTGTTATGGATGAACTTTATTAGTTAATAGTTTGGTTAATGGCTAATATTTCCGCTCACTTTCGAGCTGTAATCGACAAAAACAAATAATTCGTGTCGTGCACAAAGCGCGATTTTCCCAATTCGTATAAATTCGCATTTTATAGGCTATTAAATACGAAATTATGCTGTTTATTCAAATGCGAAATGGAAATAGCTAATTTATGTACGCGATGTAATTGAACACGTGCTGGATAAAGTTTTAATGCCTTGGCGGAAATTTCAACATGTCTGAACATTTTATGATCCAACATATTCACAAGGATAACAAGGACGAGACAAATATTTTCTTCGTTTTTATTTATTATTGATTCCCATTCCGGATGTTCGCTCTTTGAGCAAGTGGAAAGACCTTTTCTTAAAGGATTATATGCCTGTACGTTGTTGATGCCACTGAAGATTCGCGCAATGAATTCGAACAAGTTCAATGTTACGAGATGCGTCGTTGTCGATGAAAGGCGGATCTTTTAGATTTTCGCGAAATTGAAATCCAATGAATATAACGCAAGGTGAAAGGAAACCGAAAGGAGCGAAAAGGATTTAAAAGCGATGAGTTATTCAAAGTACATGTAATGCTAACAATGATAGAAAGCCGCTTCTGAAACCGATAATGCGATTTTTTTCATCTCGTTCAGGGTGGATTCTGCCAAAATTCCAATTTATTTTTAATGGCTTTTTTGAAAATTATTGTTCGACATTTAAATTTCGCGAATGACGCGAATGTAAATGTAAATTTCAACTCAGAAAAGTGGAAAGCATTCGCATAAATCCTGTATATTGTGCACAAAAGCACTTGATTCTATTGTCATTCGTCAAAGCCGCTAGTTTATTAATTATTCTCATCATCATCGTCCTCTGCGTCATCTGTTACGGTGCGCATACCTCGACGGAAATAAATTTGCACTATACATATTTACCGGATAATTCTATAAAACTTAATTGAAAACTCGGCGCAGGGAGCAAAACCTTCGCTTCAGAAATATTGAAATATTCCTAGCACACATCTTGGCGAAAAGTTAATCAATACTAGAAAATGTGCAATGGGCCTTGAAAGATTGGTCCAAAGGACGTTGAGGACTCTTTGGCTCATTGAATTTGCACTTGGGAAGTTATGAAGCTGGAATAAGACGAAGAACAAGCAGGACCACATGACACACACACGCCGACAGCGACGGCTTTGGGCTAATTATAATTGAATTACCGTTGTGATCTATTACAAACTATCGCGATAGACATCGGGCCACTTGGCACATGCCTAGCATGCCATGCTCGACATCAGGGAGCTAATATAATATAAGATTAATGACCGGAATAATCCGCATCTCTCCAACAAACTATACCATATACAATATCACAGATATGGATTATGTACACGTCCGGTGGCTGCCTTACCAACAAATCAGTTATTAATGTTGGAATCCTGACTTATTGCCGACAGGATTCCGGATTAAACAGCAGATTCCAACCAAACCTAGACTAACCTAGACTAACAATATCTGCGGAATCCTTGAAATTTTGAAATAATCTGTTAAGAAGCTTTAAATTAATAAAGTAATATTCATAGTAATATTAATATTATCTAAAAGTAGAATAGTAAATTTTTATGCTAGGCACAAAAATTTCATTTCAAATGCCAGGCAACAACTGAATTAAATTTTTTGTCGAGCATAAAGTTGCCTTCAGACTAGTTGGTATTAATGATTTTTGTAGTGATAAAATCCCTAACTGAAATCACGAAGTCTGAAGGCGACTTTACAACAGCTGCGGAATCCTTGAAAATTAGAAATAATCTGTTAAGAAGCTTTAAATTAATAAAGCAATGTTGATATTATCTAAAAGTAACAGAAAAGACATTTTGATTAATAAAAAGCCTTTTGATTAATTAGACGCTAATTAATCAACGTCCAGCTTATATTCGTTATCAGACTGATGGATTTTAATAAACTTTTTCATTCCTCCCCAGCATTCATTCACTCATTTACGTAGCAACATCAAATGTCAGCAAGCCAACAATTTGCACTTTCTTCCGGTTTCTCAACTAATCTGAGAATTTCGACAAATTTCTCGTAAAAATGGTGCACTTCAATTACAAGTAGCTAATCTCAATTTAATTCTCCACTTCGAGGAGCGACTAGGACGAGGAGGACGAAGAGTAAAGTAACCCTTCGATAATGCTGTCGTAATGTACGTTGGTTATAAGGAGGAAGCCATTAATTCGTTGTTAAGGTGCCTCTGCTACACTCAACGGATAATGCCAGAAACGATTCGTCGATTCGCGCCGCATTGCAAACACTTCCAGGAGCTCTGGGAGGAAATAGCTGCCACCTAAAACCTAAAACTAGCACATACTCGTCGGTTAGTGCGCGTTACCGGAAGTGGATGTGGAATTTGCTAGAAGTAGATCTATGCAGTGCAGCAGACCTAGACGAACACGAAACTCAAACTAGTTCTAGGTTAGGTTCTCGTAAGTATTTCGAATTAGAAAGAGTAAGGAGTGGGGAGGGCGAGAAATAAGATTAATCGGGCTGCCAAGGCGGCTTTAATGATGGCAATACTAGTTGTACCCCCGTCGAGTTTCTTTTCACGCGTCGTGGACTCCTTCTTCCTTGATGCCATCCTACATCGTTAGAGCCTATAGTCGTTAAAAGCTAGGAGTAGTCCTTCTAATTTTAGCAGGAAGAATTTCCTTTTGCTCCTTTCTAATTCCTTTTCACTCTCACTTTTTGCAGGCGTCGAAAACAGTTAATTGTTTTGTTAATTCGATTGAGAACACCTTGTATAGCGGTTTTATTGTGAAATAATAATAATAGTGAAATAACGACGAGCACATAAATTCCCCGAAGCGCTCGAGCTAAATTCGCGTTAAAGGGGTGAAGGCAAGACAAGACGAAATGCTTTCGTTGGAAGTTTTCGAGGTTTAGATTAGTGTTATGGGAGAGTTTTGGGGTATCTTATCGTTGACAGGGTGGAAGAATGGCGAAGTTTCCTGCCGGGCGCTTGAGTAACGCGCTCGATGCGAATGTTATTTCGCCGACAACGTTGACCTTAAGGGCAGATCGCCCATCAGGGAATTTTAACGTCAGAGGTAAAGGCAAAGCCGCTGGCAGCGAAAGATGCATTTGCTTTGGATAGCGAAGCAAAAAAAGACAATTTGTAACTACCGCGCGCGCCTCACAATCACAACTGTTACGACTCGTAACAATACTGTCCTTTCTTTTCCTGCCCGGATAAAAGAAAGACGAAGCCAAGTTTAAAACAAGCGCTCAAATTACGCGTGCGGAAAGTTAAATAAAATTAAATTGGGACCTTGAGCGAGAAAAGTCCGCAAACTTTCAAAGCCGCACGTAAATGAAAAAAAGTTAATTGAAAATAAACCCAGAAGCCCGTTTAAGGTTATGTCCTTTGTGACATTTGCTTTTGCTTTAGGTTTTCTCTTTTTCAATTCCAAAATTCGGTTATTGTTTTTTTTATAGATCAACAAACCCTCATCCTGTTTTTACTTCGCGGTCTTAGGTGAATACCTATAGACTAAGAAGTATACGAATTGGCCCAGATTTTCGATGTGGAGATTTTGATGAATATCCACTAATTGAGGTCCCCTGAACCCAAAAAAGTTGTTGTTGTTTTTGGAGTGATGTCCGTGTGTATGTATATAGGGTTACCAGATGACACCAAAATATAAAGAGTACATTTTTTAGAAAAAAACCGTTGTTCAAAAAATACATACAATAAACGACGAAAAACCAAGTGAACTTAAAAAATTAACTTTTTCATGTTTTTCGCTACTTCTAATAGCCTTTGGAAAATTTTCATTTTTACTTTTCACATTCTGATCATAGGGAAGAAAGCGAACAACAATGCATTTTGTTCGCTATTAGAATCTTTTATTTTTAACATTAGAAAGATTTTCGATTTCAATTTTTCCATTTAATGTTTGAGGAATTTCATTCTAGTTTTCAATTTATTTATTCATAAAAACTATGAAATTCTCTAAATACAAATTAATTTAATTTATTAAAACTTAATTTTTAATTAATTTAATGTATTCAATAATAATA
>JARJDT010009665.1:0-12913 GCA_030264655.1 Leptusa sp. GC000079
TGTTGGCTGGCTTGATGTGCGGATATGAGTTCAAGTTGCGGTAATAAGTTAATGAAGTACTTAGACTAACAAATTCTCTTCAATTTATAACTGAAAGGAGCTACCCACCTACCAGCAGAAATGGTTGCATCAAGCACTTAAGAGATTCAGACTTTCCGGATTTCAATGCAATTTTTGACATTCGAACTAAAATTCTGCATGCGTTCAGTATATTGTCCCATCTCTTCATTAAATCCTCGCTTAATTGTTTTAAAAGTTTTAATTTGGTTTTGATGTTGCTTTGCTGTGGAAGTTTCGACTTTGAATAACGACGACGATGTTCGCGCAACTTTCGGTAACTTGTGTAAATAACTAAAACGCGCGTTTTCCTCCTTTCATTTCGGTTTTTTGACGCGAAACTTTTTGGTTTTTCGATGTTGCTTGAAATTTTGCACTCCATTGGATTTCTGTGTGTGGACCGCAAAAGTTGCGCAAAATAAAGCAGGAATCGTTTCGGAATTGTATTTACGCGCGTTGGCCCAAATTTTTATTAATAAAAAAACTTTCTTGGCTGCGCAAAGTTTCCGACTGCGGCGAACTTCAATAAACACGTTCCTCATACACTAGCAATATGATATGAGGAGCGCGAATTTGATTTCGTGTGGATATCAGTCCTTGGAAAGTTGCAAAAGTGCGATGGTAAGTAGTCAACTCGTCGTCGAGTGCGCAACATTGGACCAAGTAATAAATTTACAAAACAGGTGCGAAAATCTCTTTCAACCCTCTTTAGCGTTCCCATCAGGCATTCCACTTTTCCAACTTAATACAACCATACAGGATGTTGACATTTCATTGTTTATATTTCATCTTCACCCTGGTTATCATTCGAAGAAGATTTTTGAGCGCTTCGCTCGGTATAGTCAAGTTGTTACAAATGGTAACTGCTGTTGAGCAGTCCCTTCACTTTCCTCATCTACTCGCGTTCTGTAGCTTCAGCTCTAGCTTACTACTGCAAAATATACAAGACGGTGACAAATATTAAGACGGATGATGTTGCCAAGATTAAAACATGAAAATATTCACTGCAAATGTACTTCACTTTCATCTCTGTGCAAACAAAGCACAATTGGCGCAACTTAAGAATTTTGTTAATGTTAATGAAGCTAATCTAATGTGAAGACCTATAAAATGGCAAACAAAGTGTAATTTAGTAGAGCGATGACAACAATGCATGCACGCTGTCTAATCCGGACTTTGTTTGACAAATGCGGCTTTAACCGGACAACTTCCTGTCTGGGTCAGTTGGTACTAGCTTGTATTAATATGTTTAAGCTCCTCGGCACACAGCAACTTCCTAATAGGAAACCAACACAAGAACCTGCCATAGCAACATGTTTGCAACATCAACTTTATTGAATTAATTAAAGCTGAATTTGAGCATTGTCATTTTAGTTCGCGGTCGTAAATTTTCTCGTTTGCTAAAATTAACACCTTTGATCGAATTTTTTTATAACCGAAAAAAAACGCGGAATGAACTCTTGCCTTCCTGCAGACTTTTATCTTTTTTTTGTGTTGATGCGTTTCTACATAAAAACGCTATAAAATGGCTCGCACACTTAATATCTGCCGGAACAGTTATGCCTAACAAATTGTAACGTTTGATAATAAAAGGCAAGTAGGCTGAAGATAGGGAAGCCAAAATGCTTTCTCACCTTCCGTTCTGCCCTATCAAGCCAGTTGGTGACATCAAAAGTCTCGAAAGTTGCAAAAACCGGAAGACACCACATACACATGTCGCGCTCACCCTTAGTGCGTGCGGGAAACTTATTACAAGTTTCAACGAAATTCGGCTCTGTCGGGAGAAGGTAATTTGAAATGAAAAAGGTTCGCATGGAAGTTTCGTCTTTCTCGTGGGATCGCAAAATGGAATTCCTGATTTCAATTTGTATAATTCCAAGTTTGATAATCTCTCTCGGGTGCCTCACACTCCGAGCGGGTAAGTTCGCAAGTCGCATGTTAGAAATCAGATAGTGCGGTCCAAATAGCACGTGTGCCAGCCCGGGTTTATCCTGGGCCTTGGCTTTTGTTAAATGTTTGTGTGCATAGATCTCAGGGGGTGGTGGTAGAGTCGTGTACGTGCCCATATTGCCTGCGCTTCTACAACTAGCTACAACTCGGGAGCGAGAGCTATGAGAAATGGTTTCGGGCTGTCAATTAAACGTGTGTCCACGGAACAGTAATTCCCTAATAAATTGATTCCGCCGTTACGTGGTTGTTGTAATTAGGAGATGCCCTCATAAATTACATCTGAAATGCTTGCTGTCTGCATACATGCAGCAATTTCCCAATATTTGGAATGATGTTTCAAAATTTCCACGTTTGATTGACACGAAGACTGCGTATTTTAACATTTTCGTAGTTTGATAGTTTTTGCTCGAAATTCAACCCCTAGTTTGACGAAAATATTTACCCTCCCTTTTCATTTCGGGCACATTAATATATCAAAGCAAGTTGTTACGTTGTTTGGTTGGATGCAACGCAAACTTTGAACTGATATGCGAGTGCGGTGCAAGGACGAACGAATTTCCACGATTTTCCAACATTTAATTTATGTATTTGCGACGCGTCGTTTTCGTTAGTAATTAATGAAATTATTATTTTGCACACTCGTCTAATTGCCCATACAGCACACTTGTACGTCTCCATAACTACATTTCGCCGACTGAGTTTTGCTAGTTTCCACGAAAAACAGCCATAAACTTTCTACTTAGCACTAGTAGAGGTTTGGCAAACGCAACTGACTAGCAAAACTCGACGCTAATGTTGGATAGATAAAGATAAACGATAAAAAACATTCGAAATTGTTTCAACTACAGTTTATTCCACTTAGTTACGATGATTAATGAGAGGAAAGTTTGTGCATGTGGGTGTTTCCCAGTTTCCATTTCTATCCTCGAGCAATATTCAACTAACTAAAATACTATTTGTACTAACACTCTATGACTGCCAGGGTTTCGGATTCATCATCATCAGCAGGCTTACACTGTAATCAATTAACAACTTAATTATCAAAACCTCGATGGAAATTTTGATTTAAAGACTTGAATGTGTTTACTGCGTTTCTGGTATAGTCGCCATCGTTGAAAACATTTAAATACTTTTAAGTGCGATTTAAATAATCTACTAATGCATATAATAAAGATGTCGACTAATGAGCGCACTTTACGCAATTAACACTTTTTGTTCGTAACTCCTGGCGATGGTGAATATTTACATGAGGTAATAATCGGCGATTTAATTTAATTGCCCGTTTACAAGAGGCAATAAGCAGACAAATTTTTATTGCACACATTATATCTGAACAACATTATGGCAATTTATAGAGAATGGCACTAATAGCGCCTAATTACTCAGCGGTATGTAATTAATTTAATTACATTCCGAACATCGTGCATGCGTTTACAACCACGACGACGAATTTGTAATTAGCGCAGTTTCTATGACGCGTCAACAAAAATATCAAATGTATTTTTCATTCAACACGCATTCAAAGTTCGAAGCTTGGAAGCTTTACTTTCTTACTCTAAATTTTATTTATTTTTGTTCAAAAAACATGTGTTGTCCAGGTCAACAAATATCTATTGTAATAATTGCAACTTTTAAATGTGGGGCTTGTTAAGAGGGCCGGAAAGGAAATATGCAGAGAAAAAAAGATAATGTGCATGCCACGTGCAGAGCATTATCTCTACGAAGGGTTTAGAAAAAGAAGAATAGCAATGCCGCGATGTATACATGGGTTATTATCAGATGTTGAATTTGTTGCATTACAATGCGATCCACACCTCGCAACGAGACGAGCATCTCGTACACGCATTGTCTAAAGCGCTCATTGTTTGAAACACCTACACACACGCGGCTTCCAATGCAATTATCTTCATAGGGTGTTTCAAAGTTGCACAAATATCTGCATGTTTCGTGTGCGACCAGCATCCCATCCCGGGGATGAACTCGCGGTCACAATAGCCAAAAGGACTCTTTGTGAATGCGTGCACATCCTTTCTGCTTTCCGGTATGAAAAACCACGAATATGTGTCTAACGAATGCGTGCATCAAGCATATCTTTTTCTCTCATTGCGGCGACTTTCATTACTCGCAAACACGAACTGAATTTACATAATAAATAGATATTTTTTGTATGCTCGAGTGCGTTGTAAAAACGCCCTCGTATTGTGTTCGCTCTTCACTTGGAGCGAATATTTTTTGTGATCTATGATTTTCCAAACAAAAGAGCTTTATTGTGTAAAACAACAAAAACACTTTAGAACATCCTCGCGGAATTAATGATGCGATGTTTCAATTTGTTAACTTTTATTTAATGCAAAAATTGTTTGACGCTCGCGGCCGATTAATAATTTCTTGTTGGTCGAGATAAAACTGAATTGCAGGTGGTAAATGTTTGTAATGTAATGTTCGTTGGGTTTGAATTTTGCGAAATATGCGAACGAACAGGAGCGCGGCATAAATTCAACCGGGCGATAATAAACTCGACGTTTTGAGCTATTTATAATCGCGCGATAATTTTCAACACACGGGAAGGAAAAAAGTAAAAGCCAAAGGCGAACCTGCTGGAGCATACACACGAAATCTATGTACATTTTGAACATTTTCAATGAATATGAATATGTATTATATTTGCTTTTGCATCAGCGTCACAGCATCAGCCAACCGAAACAAGCCGCACAATGCTGAATAATTGCCGCTATCTATTTTAATAAACTCGTATTCGTGTTGTAAATTTTCAGCTCCTTTCGACTCCGACTGCCACGATTACAATACAAGTGAACGCAAATTAATATAAATAATACGACTTGGTACTAAACTTAATATTTTAACTTAAATGCCAGAACTGAATTGAACAGGAACAGCCAAACGTGAAATGTCGTCGCTATAAGGAAACAGGGCTTGCCAAAATAGATGAAAAACCTATTTAAATAAAAAATATCAAATAGTTTGTTCAATAATAATCTATTTCCAATAAAAATAGTCTTCTTAAAATAGTTTTATTAACTATTTTAAATTGATAACGAATCTATTTAAATATTAAAATTGTTCATTGAAATAAAATTAATTTAAAATTGGGATTTTGGAATTTCTGTAAGTGATACAAAAACTATTTCAATAAAAATAGCTTCTATTTAAATAGAAAATAGATTATTTCCAAGATTTTCAACACTAAATGTATTTATTTATTTATTTAAAAAATGTCTATTTAAATAGTGGGAAGCCCTGCAATGAAATCAAATTGTTTCTATATTTTCAAAGTGTTGGGTGACTGCGACGGGATAAGGTAGTAAAGATTGATTTCATTTGAGTCTGAGAGTGCACCGTTGCCGCTGTTTGTGCACTTGTACAAAAGACTTTAGAAAAGGTCCAACGCGGCACAAAAGCGCTTTATTCTCTCTTCTTTTTCTCGCCGTCGATGCTGATCCAACATGGAGAAGTTGAAACGCTTGCTTGTACTATGTACTTGTGTTGCTTAACTACATTCCGCATGTGTATTCAACGAGTCGTCCTTTTCGCTTCAGCTACACCTTTTGCTCTCAACTACTGCTTCATTTCTCAACGTCATTACATTTTACACACTTTGCTACTAAACACATTCAACACTGAACGTTACAAGATGTTAAATAAAACTACAAACTTCTTTGAAAGCGGAAGCAAAGCCAAGGAAAGTGCGCCGAGTGGTCAAGGACTCGCCAGGATATAATGAAATGCTAGTTCAACAAAGCGCTGCTGCTGAAAAAGTTTGCTTTGTGCTGTTTATTTTTTCTACATAAAGCCCCGAGGAGATTCCGATGCGGGTCAAAAGTAAATGCGCGAAATACCAAAGAGGCAATTAACTTCTCTCTCGAATGCTGGGAATTTCTCTGTTTGCGTTCAACTCGCTCTTTATCTTCGAGTTACTCTTATCGTTTGCACCCTTTTGCGCGCGCGTGGAAACCCAGACACCTGCCTAATCACACTAGTAAATTTTCAGGACTTGTACAGGACTAAAATATATTTGGGAAATTCCTTAATTGTTCACAGTCAAGATTTACATACAATGCGTTATTAATCATAATAAAAGAAGTGACTGAAGAAATGTTGTCACCGTGGATACGCCATTGATTAATATGCACTTGAAGGATGTTGGGGAGACGAGTGGAGCATAAAATAAGACAAAAGTCTGGGAAATGCTGATGCGCTTAGACACCCCCGACACGTTGATGTGGTTTGGCGAAAAACCAGCCTGAAAAGATGGAAGACAAAAGAGATTTTCGAGATTTTAATCGATATGGAATATTCTATTCTGTTGCTTATTCAGAATCTTTTATGATTTTAGTCATGGAAATCATGAAAAAAAGTTTAATTACATATGGCTAGTGCTAGTATACGAATTTGAACCTGCAAAACAATAAACTAGTGCCACTGAACATACATAAACATAAAATACAAACATTGAAAATGAATAGAATGCTCTAGTGCTACTTCGACAATGACCAAAGCTGAAAGTTTCATAATAGATACCTGTCTATTGCCAGAGTTGTGTTTGGTGTAAAGTACCAGCAAACTACTTCACAAACTCAAATTTCAAACTATTGCTCTTTGAATGCATATAAATGTATTATACTAAAGCAGCTTTATGCTTGTACACATTTTCAAAATTTCTAAAGTTTATTTATTTAACAATTTATTCAAAATAAATAAATTTGAACTTTTGATTTACATTCATGATTTTTCACCTGTAATGTTGTTACTTATACATGGTGTTCAAAATTGAGGTGATGAAAGGTTACTACGGCACAAATTTGTATTTGGCTTTGGTTATACAGTTAATGTCAAATATGATATAATTTTTCTTAAATATTGGTTCAAACCATTTTGTACTATTGTTTTAACCATTTTTTTGGTCTCAAGTTTTTAAATAAACTATAGAATGCCAAGGATGCATGAATTCTAGTCGTGCATTTGGATCACACTGTATCTTTAGAGTAAAACTAGTAAAAGGTTTCACATTAGGAATAAACTTGATTGCTTTATTTGTTTCGACAAATAAGGTTTTACTTTGGCGTTTCGTTGGGCATAAATGTAAACCGAGCAGTACAATAAGCAAAAGCCGTGCGGGCCGTGCGCAAACACAGCACTAGGAGGCTAGAATCCCAATTACGTTTACTTTAATCAAACGTTCGCTTTTATTTTCGTGCATGCGGTGGATGGCAAGCTAGTCCTCCCAATAAGGATATCTATTTCTTGGCGCTCCTCTTCATATTGCCGCTGCTTTCATTTCAGTTCGCGTTTCGTGCATGACTATTTGCAGCTGTGTGTTTAGTCTGCTATATCGATATCAATTTTATTAAGGATAACGTAGCACGCCGAAGATACCGTATATTTATACTCAGTCTATGCCACTTTGACCAAACCGAAATTTTTAGCTCCGACTTTACATTATTAAATCAACAAATTCAATTACAACTTGTACACATTTGCAAATATAATTTCCGATGTTTTCTGGTAAATGAGTTAATGTTTATATGTCGTGCTGTTTGGTAGACATAATCCGGTTCTGAATTCGTTAAGTTATATTGTGCTCGGAGACAATCAGATCGGAAACGTAGCAGAAAGAAACAGAACGTTTTTGGCGTGGAGAGATATAAATACAGAGACAAAGTCGCCAAAAGCCATAAACCAGCTTAGTGAATCGATACAGATCTAAATCTTCTTAAAAGAGATGCGCGCAAGGAGAGGGTGAGACGCAAGTACGCAAAGGAAACGCTTCTCTTTTTCGTTTATAACCTCCGGTGACCTCAAGATAGTTACAGTGCGAAAATAACTTATTGCTATCTTGCTGTTTGGTTTTGTCTTTAGTTGAAAACTTGATTTTTTAGTTACTAAAATTTAAATAATGCTTGTAACTAAAAAGGACAAAGTGGCACGTGTATCGAAACAATTTGTCCTGCATCAGTTAGTAATTACTTAAGCTGAAGTCCTTGTAGTTTGGTGTAATTTATTGTTGGGAAACCTTCCAATTTCGGCTGCGAGCCTCTGGTATGCCGGCAGGTATAAGCGGAGGACAATTAGTAGTCCTAGTTGACCTCCCTCTTTATAGTTCAATGGCAAAACGTTTTAATCCGAGAGGACGATAAAACCGGACACTTTATCCGAACATACTCTTTGTGTACTCTAGTCATAAAATAGTAAAATAGTTTTGGGCTGTTTTACTCTATGCTCTTATACGTGTGCCCGGCGCCTCCACAATGCACCACCCACACTAAAACACTAAAAGAGGGAAATATTTCCGGCCGTCACTTAAAACGCGCCATTCTTATCGAGGTAGGTATAGTTATTGCGGAGGAGAATTGTTGCAAAGACGATTTCTTGCATCCATCGAGGAATAAAGTCATAGAATGAGTAGTGGTCGTTCTTCCAGGCCAGGGTAGGGAACGGGGAATAGTTATAGAGACCAATTCCTTGTGCCTATCTCGTAGTAGTCTGGATACGTTTAGTTCGAGTAGTCCTTTGGGAAAATGCGCCCATGTTCTGTCTACTTTTATATTGCTCCACGTACTAGTTATATTGAGTCCTTCTCTTCACATACACCTTACAGCTCGAGCTGGTTATGTAATAGTTGTGCATCAAATAAATGTCGCAATAGGAAAAGGTCACATGAGAAAAATGTACAAAAGACGTATTTTATGTAGATGCTGACTCTTCTTGTTTCTTGGAAACTTGAAGAAGTCCAAGTTGCAGGAACGATGGTGGTGTGGCGAACGAGAATCGAACGATCTTAATTACAATCAATGCCGAGGCCGGTAGTTTATCACGTTAACGGCCAGTTACAACGTCAAAGATAAAGAACTCATAAATCTTTTGACTACTTCGGGTTTTGGGATGGTCATAAGGGCTATTAGCACCTTATATATTTCTATCATTCCGTAGAAAGGAACGAAATAGCTATAGGCAAGACTAAGATATCATCGCTGAATGTTCTACTTTGGGGATGGACACACCCAATGTGTTAGTTAATTCTAATCAATCATTATTCTTATTATGCTTGGCATGCTCTTGCAAAATGAAAAACATGGCAAAAATTCAGGAAATATTTCATGATATTATTTTCTACTCATCAAAATAAATAATGCAGGCTAACTCATCTGTGAATAGCGACTTTTGTGGTTGTTTACTTTTCTGCAAGTTTTAGAAAGTTACAAATAGGTGTAGCTATTTTTGTGAATTATTGTTCATTTGCAAAGTATAACTTTTCGCACTCGTATCGATAATAACTATTTTTAAATTAAAATATTTGTGTGGTTTATTTTAAAAATATTATGAGTTTTATATGAACAATGAAACAATAGTCGAGCTATTTTACTATTTTTCGTGGCGAGCACATTTTTCGGTTTTTATTGTGTGAGCGCGAGCGCATTTATGAAAAAATAAAACCATTTTTATGTTGGAAACAATCCAACTTCCCAGCCAGCATTGTTTATAGCCGAGCTACATTCATAGAGGTAAACTGCGACAAACTTTACAGTCGACCCCAGGTTTTTGCCCATTTTACCCCGCATCAGCCGCCCGTTTCGGTTTTGATTCCTTATCAGAATCTGTTTTTACAGTTCCATCCGAGACGAAGCTTTGGTTTTGTCCAAGCGACTCTTGTTTCGAAATTAAAACTTTTTCCACTTGGGAAAAGCACCGCCTGAACGAAAGATTCGAACATATTTTTCAATTTGGCTGACTGCAAGTTCGCCGCCATCGTGACTGGATTTACTTTTTAAACACAAAAGTTTATTTAAACCCCCATCAAACATCACCGAAAAGAAATACATTAACAATAGAAAAAATATCCAAAAAAATAACAGGATTAACGCAGGTGTAAAGCAAGTTGTTGGTTACGATAAAACACTTTGCGTGCGTGTAAATTTTGATATTAATTAAAAGCGAATTTAACGAACAAAGAAAGTCAGCGAGCCATTCTCACCAGTTCTCCCTCGTTCGTCATTCGCGATGCACAAATTGCAAACGCAACAGGAACAGAGATGGGAGAGAAAGCATTCGCTGTTGGATGCACTAATAAAATAAGAATCAGCATATTATACCGAATTGAGAGTGCGCTGTCTCTGGAGAGAAGTCAGCTTACGATTGCAGGTTTTTAATTAAAAGCACGGACCAAAATAAACAAAACATTGCGCAAATTTCACTTTATGAGCGCGGTCTCAACAAACAAACAAACAACTATGGCTATTATTTATTCAGATAATACTTCATCGCAAAAGGACGAAATTAGAAAATTGCATAAATAGCCCAAAATTTAATTATACGCTTTGTCATTATTTTTCGCCTAACATAAACACAAGTACAAATTGACGAAAAGAAACTCGACCCGCTGAAGAAAGTTGTTATTTAATTATGTAACTGTTATTGTTAAATGTCCTTCGTTATGTGGCGCGACACCCACTCGTGCACGTTTAATTAAAAGGTCGAAATTAATTTGTACGAATAATGCGTGATGCGAAACCTCAAATGAGTTTGTTTTTCCATTCTTTTCGCGTATTTGAATTTATTCTCTCTGCGGGAATGAACATTTATTGCACTGCTTCATCATTTCCCGTGCAGGATGTTCAGAAAATGTAAAATACAATCAGTTTTAGTTATGCAATGCGGGGTTGCAATGCGTAATAATAATAATATAAGAGGGCTCAAGTTATTGTAAATGTAATTACGGACGGGAAGGAAATAGCGGGTGGAATTAAGGATAATAATTCCGAATGCTATGTCGTATTCTGTTTGTTGGCTTTCTCATCTCCAGTGCGCACCTCAAATATATCGCTACTTACATTACGTACTTTGCTAGGACGCAAATAAGTACTCGAAACAGACAATCATCATCATCATCATTGTCATAATAATGTCCTGTTGCGGGTAAAAGCTTTGAAACTTTCCACTTTCTTTAAAGAAATCTTTAAGTACCGAACAAAGAATGCGAGCTGAGACATCGTTTTCCTTGTTTGCAATCTAATTCTGTAGTTATTATTGATACCAGTGGGTAAAGTAATATTTTGCACTTGAGTAACCCAACTTACCTAACTTAGAAAACGTTAATAACAAAAGTAGCTCTACCTATTTGGAACTTTCAGAAACTTGCAAAGATGAAAACATAACCAGAAAAGTCGCTATTCATGCATCAGTTGACATGTGTGATGACTGTTTTTTGGCTTTTGAGGGTAAAAACTTTGAAACTCCCAACTTAATTTAAGGAAATCGTTAAATAACGAACAAAGAATGCAGGTTGAGACATCGTTTTCCTGGTTTACAATCCAATTCCTGATTGCCTAAGTTGCAATAAGCAGAATGATAAACGTAACGTTCGATAATTAATATTAATGTTTGTGGATCGGCGGCTGGACGAGTAGGGTAGAAAAGGATCGTCCTGCGTCGACAAATGGACACGGCTTCAAGTGCACGAAAGGGTCAATCCGGAGTTAATAGACTTGTCAAATCGAACACATCCTTCGAGCGAATGAAAATGAACGAAACAGCAAGTACTTGCTGACAACAAGACTGACGACGAGATTAATGCGCATCGTCAACAACAGGTGCCGATCAGTGATGCCTAAACTTTTAACGGTCAGTCGGGGAAAATACATAAAACGAACATGAAAATGTAAATATCGAGCCAACTCTGCTATTATAAGCTATATAAGCGATCAGAAAGCGCAACGAACTGTTTAAACGCACAGCTAAGCGTGTGTATCGAAAAGCGGGATATTTATTAGTTTTGCAATAGAAAAGCGCGCGCTTGGTGTGGTTAGTATGTGCGTTGTTAAAGGAGTCGGACATAAATCTTGTTATTCCCGGTCGACGTGGAAAAGCAACGCAAAGTTGCTAAACGAACAGAATTTCCAGTTCGACATGTAGGTATGTTGTGAACGTCAATGAAATATTACCTCAAGATTTATTACCTTCTAATGGACACTGCGATATGTTCGGATTCATTTCATGCATCACTGAAAAATCTAAATAATAAATTAATCTGTCTTGTTAATAATGAGGAAAAGTACTTCATTTTAGTTGAAATGAACAATTTCGATGGTAATATTTGGCTAGTTAAAAAGTTCGCTTCGGATGGAAATTCGCATAGAAAACAAACAACCCTTATTGTCTGTCGCAACAACTGCGGTTAACACCAACGCACCTCGCATGCACATGTTGGAACATTTGCGGTATACGCGAAAATGGAATTTTAATAACCCACAATCGTGCATTCGTGATCGCATTTTTTCCCTCTTCGTCTAGCCATTTCATGTTGTTGTTTTTATACCAAGGAGAGCAGCTAACCTACGTATGCGAAAATTTCCATTATCTTTTAGCCTTTAATATTCAATAATATGAGAAATTCCCAATATTCTCATTTTCCATTTTATAAAATTTCGTCGGTATTAAAAGTCGACTGCTGAACTGCATTTATAATTATAGCGTTGATAATTATCTGGAATTAATTTGTAAATTGAATGAAACTGCAGTGAGCAAAGTTTACAGTTTCAGCATTTAAATCTCTTTAGGTCGCATGTCGTGCATGTTCACGAAAACTCACGCATGCAATGTCGATTGCGATTGCGATTGAATAACGCAGACTTAAAGCAAGCTAACGAAGGTAACAAGTAACAAGTAACGATGTTACATGTACGTTTCTTGCATTCGCGTGTAATTCGCGCACGCTGTAATCGACGCGATAAGCATGTTAAAGATGAGGAACCGGTTCACAAACTATACAGCAAGAAAACAGTAACAAGTCGTCTAATTAAGCAATCCTTAATCATGCATTCTTGATTGCCCCATGTACCAATCAATTCCGTATAAATCAAGCGCGCCTTTTATTTACCACGTCGATTAATAA
>JARJDT010009668.1:0-23634 GCA_030264655.1 Leptusa sp. GC000079
CTGGCAACCCAACATACAATTCATTTACTAATAAATTAAATGTTTTTCTAACAAAAATGGCATTTTTTCAATTTATTAATTGAAATTACGTTTTCTAACAATTTTTTATCAATATGGTTTTCAAATAAATAAATAAATTTTTAGAATGTGTGTTGGGTTGCCAGTCAGACGTAAAAGATTCTTAAGCGAAAACTAATCATTTCAAATAAAATGTAATTAATCAGGCTAATAAATATAATTTTAAAGCATTCACAATTTGTAGTTAATAAATTTTGTAATAAATTAAGCTGAAATCTAGTTGTCATTCGCAATTTAGTTTTTTGCTTGTATGGATTGCGTTGGCGAGTAACAGTAACAGACAATGAAAATGTTTAATATGGTTTTTGAGCTGAAGCTGAAACATGAAACTGATATGGATTACAAGAGTGGTACGTTGAAAATGCCAAAAGTCAACATCGTTGCTTGTTGAGAGAGTATTAGTTATGTTTCATATGTTGCGCAAATCTACACGAACACGACCCATAAACCTCTAATGAAGCGACTAATTATTCAAATGGAAAATATGTAAGCGAAAATATTCTACACCATTCAATAAATTTCGGCAAAATGTTTATAATAATTATCAAAATGTATTAGAAGAAAAGCAATCGCATGCGAAACAATTAATTAACCAATGAATCAACCAATCAACGTGGAACTTGGAACTTATTGATGGGTTTATAATAATTAATATGAGTAAAATGAGCGAAAAATAATGCAGAAGCACTAGACCTGCTAAGAGTAAAACTCTCTCACCCTGTTTCGCATTTTTAACTCAACTCAGTGCTTATTTACTTTCTGTTTTTGACTTTGTTTGACTTTTGTTAATTTAATATTTTGCACATCAAACAACGAACGAACGAACGCACTGCGAACTGCAACGAATCGTTGAACAAACCAAAATAGACTTTAATAAGAAAACACATGAATCTCACGAAAAACATTGATTTATTTAATTTTTTTAAATTAATTTATTATAGAAAAATTGTTACCTCCAACTCCCATAACAATTGGCCCGGCGTAAGACAAATTGTTAAGATGAAAACCGCGCGATTCATTCTTGATTTTCACGGTGTGATTGCCGCGTATCTCGCTCGCCATTGATAAATCATCAGCGTAATAACCTATCACAGGTTGCAAAATTTTTAATGTTTACTCGGTGGAAAATTGAGCGAAAAAAATTGTTTACCTATGGTAGCCATTGCTCCACCAAGGAGCATCAACAACAAGCCGATGCTGAGCGCTTTGCAAGCATTCCACAGACATTTCCCGTTGACTTTTCCTCGCACAACTTGCACATTCCATTGTGCACCGGAGGCAGGATGTGCCCGTCGCACAACCCCTGAGCCAGCTTCGCCGCCCCGCGCCCAATTGCACCCCAAAATTCGCTGTTGCATTTTTATTGTTGCTTGTTTCTTTTTTGTTACTTTTCATAAATTGCGAATTTTTTTGTGTTCAATTCATTTTATTTTCTTTGTTTCTTCACGACTGGACGTTGACCAATATGTTCACAGTTATAAATGTAGTTAAGATTTATGATGGATTACTATATGGATTATTATGGCAATTAATCGAAACACTAATACGATATTAAAGTGATGTTTTTATTGCGCGTTGTTAAAATGTTTGCATGATAGTATAAGAACGAGAGGTTTGCAGTCGGTGACGACGCACGAGGATAATGGGAGTTTTAGCAGGATAATGGAGCTTCTGGAGCAACAGCAGGGATAGGCAACAGAGAAGCAACATCCTTTGCTGTACCAAAAAGTGAATCTCGCAACAGGTGAACATGCGCATGATCGTTTCGCCGCTCTTTTATCGATTCCAACACACACGCAAAATGCTTCCAGCGGGTTTCGCCGTCGCCGACATCATCGTCGCGAAATTTATTTAAATGTGAAACGACATTGAAATATAATGCAATTTTAAATTGCTTTTTGAAAAAACCTAAAACAAAATGAACATTTTTTATAAATTATTTAAATATTTACATTGCATTTTTATTATTTAATTTATTTTTTTTGTTTTTCCAACATTTTTGTATTGTTCCACTGTTTACCCGGCGCCTCCATACTAAATCGCCCGGCGCCTTCACCATAAGATCAGCATACAAATTTATTTTTAATTAAATTGATGGAATTTAAGTTTAAATCAATACTTGTAGATGTTAATGAGAATTTTGCGTGATACAAATACTCAAATTTTCGTCCTTTGTAGGTTTTCCGATTCCAAGCATAAATTACATAATATAGGAATACAAATCGACACATTCATCAACATTAGCGAGCGTTAAACAGAGAAACGCAAACAGCGTGCGCAATACTCACAAATCCTCCTGGAAAATAAAAGGAAAATGCAAAAAAAAACAAACCGAATGCCTGCGCTGAGTGAGCCAGGCACAAATAACAGCAGCTCTTTATCCTTGCAGCCAGTATAAACAGCGCTTTTCCAATAATATGTCAAGTGGTCGCTGGAAAACATGGAAAAATACCCGACAACAAGCACCCCATTGTCATCAACATCAGCGTTGCAAAACTCTGCACTACTTGACCTCTTTCATTGAAGATAACTATCGGTGCACCATTCAAAGGAAGTCGACATAAACAATAATGGATTTTGTCAAGATCTGGGGCAACCTATTAGCCGCCTCCAGTCACACGAACCTGGGTACGAACGTTTGCACAACATTACCAACAACATATTTCATGCAAGGCGTGCACGTATTTGCATACGCGAACGACACGAATTCCAATTCTCCTTCGTCGGCGTCCACATCATCTTCGGCTGAACTTGAATCTGATGAGAGTTCCACTTATGTTCCTGATGGATCTCATATCAACAATGTACAAGGATGTGAATATCCTGAAGATGATGAACAGGAAAAGGAACAAGACGGCATTGAAAATGACAATGTTTTGTTCAGCGATGACGACGTCGACGATTTGATCGATAACAACAATGAAGAAGTCGCAATCAAAAGGACAACAGCATCATCAACGACAACAAGGATCACAAGGGGAAAGCGAATACAAAGGATCAGGTTGGTTCAGATTTTCAAGTAAATTATTGAGTTTCTTATTATTCAGGATGTTTAGATATTCACGTGAGGAATACAAGTGTACTTCGTGTCCTTACACGTGCACAACTGAAAAGGCATTTTTCAAACATCTGCGCGTCTGTCAGGAAACAAAGCACGAACCGCGGCTTTCTTGTCCGATTTGCGGGAAAGATCGCGATGACGAACAGCTAATTGTGGCACACATGGCTAAACACAAAGATGGGAAACAATTCTGCTGCGATTTGTGCAAGTTTCGCACGTTACAACTGAAGAAGGTGCTAGTTGCATGAACAATTTTTTCTTCTTATAAAGTTACAGTATGTCTACGGATAGAGTTTCGATGAAGAAACAAAATGCCATTTTGATTTTTCGGTAAAATAGTTTGAGTGAAACTTTCCTGTTTGTTTTCAAACCCCAAAATCAGTTGTTAGATTGAATTTAAGTTTTAACATTTCTCAATGCAAAATTTTGACTTAAAATTTTTTTGATAAATTTTGAAAACTAATAATTTATTTAAAAAATTGTTAAAAATACATTTAAGGCACCTAAGAAACGCATAAAACAGTCTTTGATTGGCATTAAGTGACTTAGTTTGCTGATACTTAGCATTTTTCTGCTAAATTTTGATTTACAAAAATTTTACCATTAAAATTGCTATAAATATCTTGCATACAAATCTATTTTTGCAAAAAAATTCTATCAAAATTTTGGGGTTTGAAAACAAGCAGAATACGGTTTTTCAGAAAAATCACAACATTAAATTTTTTTCTTCTTTGAAACCTTATCCGTGGATATACGGTATTATGTATATTCTTATTCTCGTTGTTTGAACTTGTGATTTTTTGGGTGTTGGTAACTAGTTGATCCAACATAGACGTATGCATACGGGCGAGAAGCCGCATTTATGTCCATTCTGCACGTACAGATCGGCACGACGAGATAATCTGCGTTCGCACGTACGACGCGTGCACAAAAAGGAAAACCTCACATGCGACACATTCACGCCGAGAAGCATGCTATTAACGCCCACGCTTAATGCTCTAGCGAAGCTCAAAGACAAAGAGAACAACTTTGTGCGATAAAACTTTCAGTTTTCAGTCCGAATTCAAACAAAAGCTCAAAAACAAACAGAGGCGCGCAAAGTTTCAGGATAAGGAATTTTGAATTTACATTTGTAAATAGAAGGAATGGAACCGTACTTAGCGCTCAATATTTAAGAAAGTCTGACTAGAATTAATTAATATTTACCAAATGACAATTAAACGTGTTGAAACGTGGTTGAAACCTCACTAGCTTTTTTGATGTTTTCTAATCTAAACGTCCTTCGATGTTCAACTATGGTAACAAAACTAATCGTCCTCTTTTAAACTTTTAAAACACCTTTAACTAATAAACTAATAAATGAATGTTAAACTTAGCATGTATTTTGGTTCAAACTTTGTTTATTGTTATCTAAAATAGATGTTTAAAGCTCCAAGTAAATATTAAACAACAAGACTGTTAATACAAGTGATTAATTTAATAATATTGTTAATAATTTACAATAAGTATCATTTTAAACTGTTGTTAAATAATAGTTATGCTAATATTTTGTATGTACCTTTGCAACGATGAATGCATTAATGCAAATAAATGTGATAAATGTATTTGCGAGTATTTAATTTATCTTTGTTTGTTTATTATTCCAGTTAATAAAATTAAATATTTGTATATAAGTTCAGGCAAATATAAATGTTATGAAAACAACTTAGTAAGTGTAAGTGGTTTGTATTAGTATTAGTTGACCGTTTTTTTTGTGATTTAAATTCGTATTTGCCTGTTTGAATAAGAAAATAAAACATGGAAAGTTTGAAATTTGAATTTTTAAATCACCTTTTAAACTTTTATAAACGGTATGCTAGGCAACCCAACATACACCATGCGCAAAATACAGGGTGTTTATTTTTTGTATAATTTGTAAAATGTGTTTTTAACAGTATTTCCTAACATATTTTCGTAGGATTTTAAAATTTATTCATAAATTACGTTATGCGTCTGAAGGCAAGGCTGATAAGGTAACAAAATGTCGAAAAAAACGCTCATTTTCATTGTTAAAAACATGGTCACGTGATTCCTGCCGTCTGCTGATTTACAATCGCACTTTTGCCAGCTTTTAGCTCGGCTACGTTCTTTCTACGCACTCGCGAAGTTGTATTTGTGTTATTCTCATTTCTAACCAAGAAGAAAGTTGTGATAATTATCCAAATATAAAGTGTTATCACGACACTATGGACAGAAACGTGAGCAGAAATATGATTAAATCATAAGGTAGATTTTGTTTGTATTCTGTATTATATTTCAATCCAATATGTAAAACAATGTGCTGATTGCTGAAACATTAACATCAACATTGTTGCAAGTTGCAATCGAAATCGTAAATGTCGTAAACTAAAAACCACAACGAAACGAGAAACGAGTGTGTATTTAGTGTGTGCGTTTTAATTAATTTGCTTAATTCATGTGATCGTATAGTGATTTGCCAGTGGAGGTGTTCAAAGGTGCAAACATTTAAAATTAATCAACGACGCATTTTCAACAAACAACTTAAACTGTTTACATGCAAAAACCATATGTCCATGAAAATAGACAATAAAAAAATTCCCAATAAAATAAATAACTAAACAGACGAAAAACGATAACAATATCCAAACACACCTATGATCATTTATTTATTATGCGCTTGTGTAAATGGAATTGCTAGAAAACCAACTGATAACAAGTGATAACATTGATGAATACGTCAAGAAGCTCATGAGAAATTCCTGTTATCACTTATCAGCTCAATAGATATTGATATATGCTCTTCAACGCACGCAAATTCCGGCATGTTTGCTTGTTTACATCCGAATCTGAATCAGAAACGCAACTTCGCCGCCCACGCCAACAACAACAACATTAACAGATAATGAAATGGGTGTTTGCTGGTGCAAGGAGAAACGTGAGACGGACGACTCATACTTTCCAACACCACAGGTAGCTGAGCATGGACATGGACAGAATGCCAGCTTGCCAAGTTTGCAAAGCCGCAACTGCCATTACATCTTCACAACTGGTCATGTGGAAAATTCGGAAAAAGGCTGCCCGGATTCGGAGACAGTCGACGAACTTGTCCTGCAAACTTTGGACGTCATTGCAACACTTGTAGATAAGTAAGTGTCTGATTCACAAATATATTTTCCTACCAATTCCTTTAAAAGTCAGTCATTACGCACGCCATCTGATATGTAAATAGCTACATTTCTAGGTATTTTTACTTTTCACGCACTAGTGCGTGAAGTGAAATATTTTTGCTAAGTTCCCAATGATTCACAGATGGAGTTAGTTTATGATTTTTGTTATGTTTAAGGTGGCGGTTTAATATCTTCTTTTCTTCATGTTTTTAGTGAGCAAGAGCCTCCACAATCAATGCTGCGCTTGCATAACATCGCGGACAATGAAGACGGATGGATTCAAGTGGTCAAGTCGATGGTGCACGTGATTCCCATGCATGACTCGTTAGGACCGTCAGTGATAACGCTGTTGCTTGACGACTGTCCGCTTCCGTCCCGTGAATCCGTGCAGCGGGTCACGAAGATGTTTAATCTGTCCAAGGAGCGTGCCTATAACAGTCGGAATGCCGCGCCGCGCGAACGCAATATTTGCGTGGTTCTTGGCTGCATTGCAGAGAAATTGGCCGGTCCTAGCAGCCAAGGCATCTTGAATGATGACACTTTAGATTATTTGTTAACTAATTTAGTAAGAAATAAGTTTTGTTTGTTGCTTTTGTACTTAATTGACGAAATTTTAGGATCCAGAAACCGATCCACATGTGATATTATTTTCGTTAATCGCTTTAGAGAAATTTGCTCAGACCAGTGTGAATAAGTCGACTATAATTAAGCGGCTTGAAATGGAAAAGCCTTGTCTGATTGCCCTCCTTGAAGAATGGCGACATGAGGTGCATTATGTCAAGAGGCAGGTTGGTTTCTGTGCTCAATGGGCTTTAGATAATTTATGTAAGTGCCAAGATGTTATCAATCAATCGCATTATATTTTGTTGAAAGTCGATAAAAATATTATTCACGCAATAAATTGCAGTCGTAATGAACAATAGGACCTTCACCTACTTAACGATCGACATGAATCACATCAACGCGATGTTGAACACAAGTGACGTGAGTGAATACTTAAAAATCTCCTCCGATGGCCTGGAAGCACGTTGTGATGCGTATTCCTTCGAAAGTGTTCGCTGTACAGCGCAGGCTGAAGCCGACACTGGGAGTTGGTATTATGAAGTAACGATTATTACACCTGGGGTAATGCAAATCGGCTGGGCGACTAAAGACAGCAATTTTCTTAATCATGTATGTATACAACCAGTGGCGCTAAAATAGTTTTAAAAACTATTTAAATAGTTTTATTTCACAATTATTCAAATTGAAACTATAATATTTAAATAGATTTAATTCACAGGAGAGATTATTTAAATAGAAAATCCAAATATTTGAAAAGTTTTACTTCATATACGAAATTATTCAAATAATTGAAACTAAAATAAGAAATTAAAATACTTAAATAGTTTTATTTCACAAAAGAAATTATTTAAACTATTTGTATTTTAAAATGGTCTAGGATAAAGTAAACACTATTTTAAATACAATTACACATTTGTCTGATAATTAATTCGTAAAATTGTCACACAATTTTAATACCTTAGTAAATCTAATTATTGCGAAAAAATAAACACTCTAATTTGGCGTTTAAATTTGAAATACACTATTTAAATATTCGAATCTATTTAAATAGATATTTTTATACAATTTTTGCAAGCCTTGTAATAGAAATGTTTGCATTGTAGGAAGGTTACGGAATAGGCGACGATAAATATTCGCTATCATATGACGGATGCCGGAAATTAATATGGCACAATGCAAAATCCCACCCGCAGGCGTTGCCACGCTGGAGTCCCGGCGACGTTCTCGGTTGTTTGCTTGACTTGGAGAAGGAACAAATTGTCTTCTCCGTGAACGGAACGAGTTTACCACCTTGTACACATGTGTTCACCATGGCAAAGTACCCAGATAACTAATTAAAACTTAAATTTTGTTCCGAAAATTAATTTAATTCATTATGTAGGTCTGGTTTTTTCCCTGCTGCCAGCTTTATGTCATTCCAACAGTGCCGCTTTAATTTCGGCGCTGAACCATTCAAATTCCCACCGGAGGACGCATTCGCGACATTCAACGCGCACGGCGTGCTCGAGCCGGAAGAGAAGCAGGTGCTTCCCAGGCACGTGTTCCTCTCAATGTTGCGGCAGCAAAGCGTGCGCGAAGACTGTTGCACTCTGTGTTACGATATGCGCGCATCCGTGCGTCTCATGCCTTGCAATCATTCGTAAGAGACGCTTTTTACTTTCATTGTCTTCAATTAAACTAATAATTTGATTTGTTTGTTTAGGGGTTTCTGTAAGTCTTGCGCGAATCAACTCAATGAGTGTCCAATGTGCCGCGCGACCATATGGAAGTTCGTTGAAGAAAAAGAGTTCCCAGCGTGATAGGTGTCATGTGACAAGTAAGTAGCTTCAATAATGCGTATACGTATTCGTAACAATGGCAACAATGTCAGCATTTGTTTGTTTAATATTAATAGTTTCCATGGTTTCTAATTAGACTGTCAATGTCCAACAATGATAGTTTATTTTATAATAAGCTGTTCAAAGATTGTTGATACACTCTGTATATTTTATTTTATTTTGGTTGATATTATGAGATGATATGCTTGCAAGTCTTGACAAGAAACCTATTGTTCAGTTAGGATCGCATTTTATATTACTATTACTGTGTTATGACTTATCTTCATTTATCATTATCCCTATCATTTTGGTATGAGGTTCTTGTTTTATCGTTATCAAGTTTTTATTTCTTTTATAACCTAAATAAATCTAATCATTCTTTTAATTTTCTTTGGCAAATTTAAGTTTTTATAAGCAAAACAACATAAAAACAAATTGAAAGGCTGAAAAGGCAGTTTTGCTCTTATTTTCTAACATTCTCGTGATTAATTCTTCCCATATTGAAATTACTTTTATTAGATTTATTTTATAAGTATGTATTTCTTGCGACTTGTATTTTTGGCCTATTGTTAACCTAACTTAAGACGGGTTCGTAAAGTTCAATTAATCTATTTAAATATATCTAAACTTAACATAACAGAAATAAAACTATAAATAGCTAAAAAAGAGAAATATATCTATAAAATAGAAAATATATAATAAAATAGACCATATTTATTTTGTCACAAGGACTAACTATGATGAATGATGAACTCTAACTTTGATAAATAAGCAAATATTATAAGGCGCCAGAGAATATTTTAAAAATAAAAGAAAAGAAAAGAGTTTATTGAATTAACATTAGTCATTCAAATTCACAAGATTTGAATAAGAATGTATATTGTATAAATAAGTTTATCATTTGTAACATATTTTTCAAAGATATATGAATAATGATTGTTATACTTGTTAACCCAATTCTTATCATCTTATCTTATCTGGAATTTCCCGAATTTTCCTCGGAATTTCCATTGTATTCCTTGAAATGAAGGAAAGTTGTTTGTTTGGTTGCCTAGTGATTGTTGTTTGGCGGGTTGCGGCGTTTGATTATGTTGGTAACAAGCATTGCTGTTAGGTTGGCAACGGAAGATTTATTTTATAACCAAACAAGCATTTTGTACGCAAGGCGCAAGGTCGTCCTCTCGTGCACACCGCACGACTTTCCTATAGTAAATACCCCGTCAACACTGAAAAAATCAAAGTGATGAATCAGTACAAATAGTGAATTGTTATCAACGCATTAAGTTCGCACTGCATCGCACTAATTGGCCATCGACACGATCGACGTCAGCGCTGCTAACTAGCCGTTTGGGGTAAATCACGTGCCTTTTACAAATGCTATGTTTTGATAGTGATACAAAATGGCGGGTGAGTTTTGCTATTTGCTCGCTGAGGCTGAGGCTGCGTTCCTGCCTTGCGGCAATGCGAGCACACCAACAATGCAACGCACGGCAATCCGTGTCTGACAATGTTATCTTGAGCGTTGTCTTCTCTTGCAGATCAATCATTGAGCAAAGACGACTGTCTGGACTGCGATTGCGATTCAGGCTCCGACTCCGACGAAGGTGAGTTTCCGTATATTCTGTATTATTTTCGTTGAGCGCTTGAGTTGACTTGGGAGTGAGTGAGTGTAGCGTGTGTGGTGTTTATAGTTTATCATAATCACGTATTGTGCGTGTGCTCTCACTCGCGCTCATTGTTGTCGCGAGCGAGCGTCGAGGACGAGTGCAAAGTTATGACGTTTTGTATGTTTTCATTGTATTTGTGAAGTTTCGTGAGTAAATATCCTTCGCTTCCTGCGCGTTTGTGAGTTTGTGTGTGGCCTGTGCGTCTTTTTTATTCGCGTCCGCCGTTCGGTTTTCCGCTGCGTCTCCGTCTCCTGATTCCCGACTCTTCCCGTCCGCTGTCCGCGGGCGCGGATAGTGGATAATTTCGCCGCACCGCCGACTGTCAGTGTCGGCGTGTGGTGTTCTGTGTTTAGTAAAAAAGCGCGTTTCGCGTACGACCACGACGGCATGTCCCATTGAAAATTATGCGTGTGCTCAATTACGACTTACTACGACGTCCTCTTACCGTGCAATACAGTGCAATCGGGCCGAGATAAATCAAGTCACATTCAAGCAAAGAACATTGCCGATTGCCGTTGTTTGTTATTGTTTCTTGCAAACTTGCCAATAACATGCATTTCGGTGAGCAATTTCATATTTCACTTATACCCCAAGCACAAGCAATTCATTTAGGCCATAATAGTAACCTACCCAAACAAATGCACACGAGCACACGTCTTGCAATATTTATCAACAATTAAGATATGACATGCACATAATTTTTTCGTCCACATTGTCCTTTACTCAGTGCAAAGGAATATCATTGATTTAATTGGTCAGATAGATTCATGTTCCATGTTGTATGTTGTATTAATATAGGAGACTGGCCTTTCAGAGTGCGTAATAAATATGTTAGTTTGACTTGGTGCGTTGTTATTTTTAATCGGACCGCAACAAACTTGCGCTCGTCTGCTTCAAGCCTTGTCTCGTCTGCGTTTTCTTGCCTTTACATACTCGAATACTTCAAGTTTCAACGGCCACATCGCATTTATTTGCTTTTCTATTAGCCGATCTCATTCACAGAGGAAAGCATTGCAATCTGGCGAAACTTTAATTCTTTAATTCTTGAATGCGTGTTGTTCGAGGTGTGGTGTCGGAACTGACTTCTTTTAAAGTGACGATTACGATTTGTGCGTAAACTGTAGACTAGACAGCATCGAGCAAGGAGAACGCCGCTAATTGTGCGCGCTTGAAAAAAAAAACAATTCTAATGCCAATAGGAATTCGAAAGACACCTAAAATTACCAAACGGCTGAAAGCTAAGCACTTGCGAGTTATGATCTAACGGTATGTTCGCGACACACGAAAAACAAATTCGAAATTCCAATTTACAAGACAAGTCTACACTTAGTCTGCAAGGTTTAAGCGACAATAAATTTAAATGCAGACCCGTTAGGAGTTTTTGAGTAAATTTATTGATAATTTAAAGCAATTTCAAATGAGCATAACCGAAGACGAAGACATGTCGGTTATATTTGCAAATTGTGCTTTGCTGTGGGTCAACGGACGACATGCTTCTTTCAAACCCCATTCGCAATGCACCGAAGTTCAACATTTACTATTTAGTTACATACAATGTGTTCACTTGTGTTTTGTTTTGCTTTTTACATTGTTTTGCTGCTTGCTAAGAGACATGGGAGCAAACACAGCGCGCACTACATTACGTTATGTTCGTTACGTTTATTAACTTTTATTAAACTAATTATTTTTTATTATATTTCTAACGGTTAGCAATTTCATATCGTCGCTTCAGCCTGACTTTGTTCATTATATTTTTCGTTTTCGCAGAAACTCGAAAAATTTCACGTTAAATAATCTTTGGCTATGCGAGTTATTTGCTGAAATCGTTTAAAATTTAAATCGTTTATACGAAAGTAGGTACATCAAACATTTTTGTAGTATATTCTTCATGTTCGTAGTATTATAGTAGCGCATAACGCATTTATTAAAAGAGTGGAATATAATGGAGTTTGTATGGTGCTGTTGCTTCTATGCGGAGTTGTACGCTCGCACGATTTTCCCAGAGCGTTTTTTTAATTAATTAAAATTAGAGAGATGTATAAAGATATAAATTATGAATGATAATAATACGGTATCGTTGGCTTCGCTTTTTATTGTTGGCCTTTTTTAATGTGTGCATTCATTCCGTTCTTCAATTACTTTGAAAGAGAGATCTTTGCGTTTGTTTTTACTTTCGGATAGAAAAGGAAGTATTGTGGCTTGTGACGGTCCAATTGGCTATCTTCTATCAGAAAATCTAGCATAGTGTTCGGAAAGTTGTGTGGTGTTCACACTAACATTTTGTTTGAGCCGTTTTTACGTACGCGTTTGCTGCGCTAAACTTTTTAGATTACGATTACGCGTTTATAACGTAACGAGCGAAGAAGCGACGAATGAATGAATAAGAAGTTAATGCGCTACACTTTGAGCATTAACACGCGAATCAAATGATAATCGATAAGAGGCAGTGGCAATTCGCGTAAACGTATACTACGATTACGATTGCGGCGGTTTTTTTCGCACAATTGAGAAGTTTGTAATCTAAGTAGCGATAAAAAGAATGAATGAATTGAGAATGAAGTCAAGTCTTGTCTGGCGGAATGTGAGAGGCAGGCCGAATGTATCGCACGCTGGCTGTATCGTATCTGCTTCTGACATTGCGCGCTCTCCGACTTATTGTTAGATAAAGTACGGGTGTCACTTCCGGGGAACTCATAGAACTCATTCAATATGTAAATACAACACTTCCTCCAACATCTTCTCGGCATCGCAGTCTGCCATATATCAAAACCAGCCGTTTAGCTGCATAGCTTAGCGGTTGCAGGCAAGCCTCCTCTGTATCTGCATCTGTATCATACGAAGCTGACGCTCCTCTTCCTTTTTTGATGTATGTAAATTGTATCTTGTTTCCGCTTGTTTGAATCTCGAATGCAACTTGCAATCGTTCGCGGCGGAAAACAAGAAACAAGGCATAAACGATACAGAGCAAAGCAAAACCGTGCTTGCAACTTAATTACAATATCTTAACACTTTGTGGGGTGTATGTTTCTTTTTGCCAAGGAAAATTCTAATAGTCGACTAAATGTTGGCGGTAATGTGCGAATGATTGTTCATTTGTATGCTTTATAAGGTGCTTTCCGATGCGCAATTTTCTTTTCCACTTTCGTTTCGGCGTACTCGTACTTCTAATGTCTAGTATTTGCGGATAACCACGCCCGCGTACGCACGCTCCTATTGATTCCGCGCGTCCGCCGCCACCGTCGTCGCAGTTCACTTGCCGCCTTCGGCTTCGCCGCCCGTGCTTCAACTTTGCCATTCGTTGCGCTTGTACACTCGCGGACACTCTTTTCGTGTGCCGACAAGTGGCGCCGCCGCGATGCCGGCCGGCATATGCGCGCATCAGCGGCGGACCGTGCCTCTCCACACCCGTCCTTTTGGCCACGATGCCGACGCCGATAACCGGCGACGCACTTGTGTGCCGAATGCCGTGCGTCGTTCTCCGCGCTTGACCATTTCATGCACGCCGCGTTAAACGAACGTCTCCTCGCATTAATTACGCACGCACGCGTTACTAAGATCGCGCATTGTAATTATACGCAGAGATTCAGTGCGATATTCGAATTGGGATGCTTATTTTTGGTGGCTTTAAATCATTGTGATCCAATTTGTCTCGATATTATTGAGTGCGTTCTCCTTTTGGCTTCGATTCATACTTCTGCTGCGAGAATGTGTAAAGTTTGTGTGGCGGCTTGTTGTGTTCGTAACGGTCGCGCCCTGAACGTCCGTTTCGCACATACGGTAATTATACCTAATTCTTATCGTCTAGGAATTTCATTTTGCGTCTCCAATTTATAGTCGATTTTATTTAATTATTAACGACTTTAAACAAAAATCTTTAAATTAATTGAGGATGTGAAGAATTGTCTATGCTTAGGTATTGTCTGTTATGGGGGTTTTAAACTCTTGATGCATATTGTAGATTGTGGATGAGTATGGCATAGTAGAGAGGAGTATGCCATGAAGCTTTTGATAGGTCGGCCGTAAATATCGATTCGCGTCTTACACACATTCAACGATTTCGAACCATCATCTTGATGCGTGCCGTGCCGCTCGTGTTCGGAAATGTCCTCCCTTGAACGATCCTTTACCGTTCTTCCACTACCAGACCAGCACCCAATATTGCCTTCTCCGTGTGTTTGTTTTTTGATGGATGGACGACTTGTAGGCTGTTGACATCACGCTCGTGTAATAATCAAAATATACAATGTCTTCCTACAATGCGTTCCTCGGTTGCTCGAAAGTTTAATCATTAATGTCGCGGCCAATGTTTGTCTGCCTTCCACTCCGAGTCTGCAGCATTCTGAACTAATTTGTAATCGTTTGGCAGTTATCTTTTGGTGGTGCGCTATTGTTATTGCGTCGTGGATGAGATTTTGCAAAGAGCCCTTAACCCAATCTCGCCGCTTCTTCCCGCTCGTCCTCCCGATATTCATTTCGCATTTGTCGCGTGCGACTTGGCATTGGCATCATCCAAGTGTGCATAATCTCTGAAGAAGCAATCCTAGCTCCTCTCGTCGCATTCCCTCGTTTGGTTTGTCGCTGTACGCGCGTCAAGAATATTAATTAACGACTTCAAAAGTATGTCCAATTAGTGCTGCCAGTGAGATGCTGGCTGGCACTTGAAACTTTTGATTGAATTTGAATTTCAAGAATTTAAACTTTCCAACTCGTAGGTATATTTCATCGCGACAATATTTGCAATTGCAATTTTTTCCGTCCGCGTGCTGCAAAATGCGCCGGTCTGGTTCGTTGTCTCGACGACTCGCTGGCGCAATGTTGGAGACTTTTTCTTCGTTCGGTCGTTCGTTCGTTCGTTCGCTCTTCGTATATTTTCTTTTCGTTTTCTAAATGGCGTGAAATGTAATTTATTGGTTTCGCGCTGCTAGTTTACTCCGTTTAATCGTCGCTGCGCTCTATATTGCTGCGCACTAACTAGCGGTTCGTCTGTAGGTAACGGCGATTTCAATCAACTAACTACTATATTGTATCGCGCAGACTAACGTTTTAAACGTCTGCAGTTGCAAGTTGTAATCTAATACATTTTAGCAAGCGACATGAAAAATACACGAGAAATGAACAACGCGAGTACAATTTAAATGATAAGTCACTATTTCAAACAAGCATTTGAATTGAATGGAGAATTATGAATGCATGTTTACTACTTTACTACAACTCGAATGATGCACTCGACTCGGGCTCGGGCTCGTGTTGGAATAAATAATAATTCTTAATTCAGAAAGAGTCGCGTCGCCCATTTTCTCCTACAACTTACTCACGCTTTTGCCATCATAGTATACTCATTTTCCTAATGATTGAGGGAGTGCGCTTTCATATAGTAACAAGAAGTAGAGATATATAGCGTATATGCGGCTAAGATTGTGCTGATGGCAAATGCATGGGCATGGGCGAGTGACGTGATTTTCGATTGCGCTGAATGTGTGCGTATATGTTGGAGTTGGACGAGTCGAGTAAGGTCGCTCGTAGGACTTTCTCGGGTGTGGTGTGTGAATGGCGCGTTTGAATGAGGATCAGGAGTACGACGCGACTGATGTGGCGCGCATTGATCCACCTACACCCTGATGCTTGATGCCTGATGAACGCTCATCCTGCTATTTCAACTTAAATCTACAATCTGTTTCTTCCATCAAAATCAAGCTGGTCGCATTTAAAACTTTTGAAGATTTAAGATTGTGATAATTGTGTCTTGTGTCTCCTCTTTCATTTGATTCAATTTCCTCCGAATTGTGTCTGTTTGGGTGTGTTTTAATCGTATTTTTCTTTATATTGCCCATAGCTAATATCCTTGATGTCTTCCTTCTAGGAGTGTACGAGCAGGGCGATGGTCCCACTGCCGGCGAGAACGAGGACGAAAACCTCACGCCGCTGGAGCGCGTCATCAAGTATGCTTGTTCGGAAAACGTCTACAACAGGTCAGTGTCTCTTGCCATCTTTCATTAATTCGTTATTTTCAAAAAACACAAGTGCGAAAAGTTATTGCACAAAATTGCACAGTCATGACGTCATCATGATATTTGCATTTGTTTGGTGATGATGAATGAAATGATTAACTGCTGAATTATGATGAAGGCGCCAGCCGGACATGAATCAATGCAAACCTAGCGTTTTTCGTCGAAGTTGTTTGCGTTTAGTCAGATTTCGCTAAATTTGGCGCTAAAAATTGTATAGCGCAATGACGCGGTCGAAAGTGATTCATGTACACAACATGAACATCGTGCATTTAATTCATATATGCGGTATAGTCATAGTCGGAGCGGTCAGCGGTTGTGTGACGCAAATCAGACGCTTTTATCGGCGAAGGCATAAAAAACGAGAGAAGGCTTTCAGGATTCGTTACGCTTTTCGCTCCTGTGTTCTATCTATGTGTTCGATCGTATGTGGTCGTCGTAGGTATGGTATGTTCTAGGTGTCCATGCGTGTGTCATTTAACGTTGAACGTGTCGTATTGCGAAGTCGGAAATAGACGTCGCGATGCAAATTTAGCTCGCCCACATGTCGGCATGCCCAGACGCCGCGGACGACGCCGTCCCGATGAAGCACACACACGCGCACATCAGTTCGAAAACCCAAACGGCCGTACAATATTGTCATACTTGTAGTACTTACAGTCGCATGTTGAATTCATTTAGGTGCTTGAAAATGCCGGCACGAGCACGATTTTGACTTTGATTGTAATCATAGCGTAATCGGAACAATCGCCATATGATTTATGACCTCAAAACCCGTGTCGCAAATTCGCGACAACGACAACGACATCAAGCGACAATGCTTGTTACTTGTAACTCTTATGTGTATGTCATATATCTGTACGCGACGGCGATTGAGAAGCGTGCATGTTTTTATTGTTCGTTTTAATGTCTGTATGTCTGGCGATTTGTGCCAATGTGCGGCGTGTTCTCGAAACATCGTCGTCGCCGCCGACTCTTCTCTTCTGTGTTGCATAATTATGTCTAAATTATTTTGGGTCAGGTGACATCATCGTGGCTAGTTGAGTGTATATTTGGATCTCGCTCTCGGGTAGGTCATCGCACTTTGGCGGGGTGTTGCTGACCCGTCGACCGTTGGGGTAACAACCTACATACTTCCATCATGCTGCTTGCGCCAGCGAAAACCAACCACCGAACCACCCTTTTGCTCCACTCGCAGTTTATTGTCTGTACGCATACACCGTTTTTTTTTGTGTTTGTTGAGATGTTGCATTACTAGCTCGTCAAACCACCGCGACAGGTCGCTTTATTGCTCGTATTTTCCTCGTGCAGATTATTGCATCGTTGCTTACTGCTTATAGTGTCAGCCAACTTTTTATTCGTCGCTTTAATACGCACAGGGCAGAGGCAAACATATTTAGTGTGAACTAGTTTGCAGCCACCTTGCACACTGTTTTATACGAATTTTATTTTGGCGAGTTCTCTTTTGACTCGCACTAGTTTATTACTTGGGGTGTTTTTTGCAACGGGCTAATAATGGTCGACGCGTACTTCAAATTACAATAACAATACGCTTCACTTTTGAATGCGGCATTAAATTTACCTGTTTTATTTGAATTTCGAATTTGCAAACTTGGATACGAATCTTAATCAATCAAATTAATAAATTGTGTATAGTGGTGCAATGCTTGCGTATTGCTCGGCGTGATTCACATTTCAATACAACATTGATTAATAATAAACCAGTTCGTGGAATAGTTAAAGTTGAATCATTCGTTTTGGTAGTTTTTCATTTAATTTTCGTCACGAACGCGTTTTCCCGCTGTGTGCGTGTAGTTTTTTGGTGTTTCATTCAATTGTGTATGACTAAGCAAGCCAACCAGCCAGACCAATTTGTGTCTATTCATTGGGGGTTTGAGACTAATGCCCAACACCAGCATTATAAAATGGTGGTTGAGTATTATTTATTTTGAAAAATAGAGAAGCTGCCATGCATCGCATATAGGTGCTATATCTTTTTTGTGTTCTTGTGCGTATGTAACTAATCCACATAATTCATCACACGTCATAATGGCAGCAATATTATCACAAGGGTCAAAAAAAAGGACGCGCACTGGATTAGGTTCCCATCATACATGCTCTCGTATAAGAAGGTTACCGCACTCGTTTTCGTTTTGGGAATGCGTCTTGTGAACTTTTGGTCTGGATTCCTGTACGGGACACCCTGGGAACCAACAAACAACAACTTGTTCTGCAACTATAAGTGAGACTAAGTAAATTTCTCATCGGAATCCTGTTGTGCTCCAAACTACAAAATAAACTCTGCGAATGCCTCATATAAGGTAGATAAAATCGAATCAATAGTAATCGAATTAATTCGTTTCAAATGAGATTATGAAGGAAGTCACGCTAAAAGAGGATTAGCTCTAGTTGTGTATAGTTGCAGCTATCAATATTGAAAATACGTTGAGAATTTATGTTCGAGTTGAATGTAAAAATTGGAAAGCAAAATATTTTGTTGTTTATATGCCTGTAAACAATTTAATAAGAAGCTTCTTATTGGATAGTTCGCCGATTGAATACACCTACTTGGCTTCTTTTCTTTTTCAATGAAACGAGAGATAAACTACACTCAGCATCCAATCACACGGTATCGATAACCGACTAGAAACCGGTCAGACTCCTTTATCGCGAGTCGTGTTGTTTTACTACAGCTACTTACTCTTTTTATATGTACCTACAACAACTACAACATGTAGCAGCTTGGGAGCACTAAATTGTTCGAATCTGAAGAGAGTGCAAGGGGTTGCTGCCTTCTCGAGTGCATCAAATGCAAGTAACTTGCCCAATTTCAATTAAATAATCATCAAGGACGCACGGATAATTGAAAATAGCGGTTTCAATACATCCATTTGAAATTTGAATACATAAAGTTTTATGGGTTTAACAATTATCTGACATTTTCTCCTGTGGTATTATAGCGGTGCTAGCGAAGGAATAGAATTGGAACACAGCATTTAGATGAATGATATTAGAATTAGGGGTTGCAATCGTGCTATCGTAGTAAATGGCTTTTGTAGCAGCAACGGGAACTTGCATGCACCAGAAATAGGAATAGGGAATAGGTGAAGCCGTGAAGTAATGCACATCTGCCGGGACAGGTGTGTTGGGGTGCGCGATGCGATAGCTGAACTTGGTGGATGGATGTGCTACATTGCTAACGATATGAGCTTCTCTATCCGAACCAGCTTGCAATCAGGCATTTTCGAAGAGTGAGAACAGAGAGCGAAGAACCAAGAGGACTCGTCGCTCGGTCGCTTCATGTCATTTACCTACCCCCTTCCGTGCATCTCTTCCTGTGTTTAGTGTCTACTGTTGACATTGATGCTTTTCTCTGTGCTTTACTCACACTCTTAGCATAGGCATAGAGTGCATTGACATCGTGTGCACATTTTTATCCTTTCCGTTTGCTATCGCTTCTTATTGCTCTTTGGCCGCTTATGGTTGGTGTTAGGTTTGAACATATAAATAAATACACATTGTTTGTTACGTGTTGATTCGACACAGGACACAGGAAGAAACTGTGGGGAGTAATTAGGTGCATATGGAAGTACGGGCGGTGTCCTTTGTGCGAAGCACAACCCTCCCGGTGGCTTTAATGAACGGTAAAATGTGTTGACTACTTTAATTTCGACTATTTTTAGGTTGGGTTAGGTTCTCGATGGGGTTTTTTGCATATTTGATGGGTGCATCTAAATTTAGCGCTCGAAATTTGAGGACTTGACGTGTAAAACTAGGTGCATATCGATGTCGTAGGTGTAGTAGGAAGCCAAGGGTGGCAAAATGAAGGACACGTGACTGTTACAACACGTATGTACTTGTTGGGGCGCCAGATGTTGAACCCATCGGCAGCTGAAAGACAGCTGCATTGCAAAGCTAGTGACTTGTGCTCACGCGTCCCTATTTTTTACCTTGCTCGTCTTGCAATCGCCGAAAACACTAAATTAATCTGCATCCCGTACGAGATTTGTACTTCTTGGCTTTGCGGTTTCTTCTCTGATTAAGTGCTAGTTAACTTTTCGATTCACAATTAACAAGTGCATCTGTCTTTCAGCTTCACGACGTCGAAAACCGACCAAATGCATGTCAATCTTTGCATTCACGGTGCAAAAACTAAGAAGAATAAAAGAATATTGCCGCAGGCTATACATATAGGAAATTACGAATTGCACTGTGGCCGTCAGCTGCGATTGCAGAATTAGGTGGATTCATTCGCATTGTGCAACAGCAACAGCGAATACATTGGGGCTGGCGTTTTCTTATCGGCGAGCGTGCCACTTCTTTGCGCGCGTGCTTCCAGGTGCTGAAATCTGTCTGCGATATGCAGCTGTCCACCCGATTCTTCGGGCAGGTGCTCAAGAAAGAAGTACCTTTCTGTTGTATAGCATATAGTTGGTTTGGTTGTAGATGGTGATGCGCAATCGGCAGGTGATGCGGGCACGTGCATGTGCCGCCCGATTTACCTTTTCCAAAGATGATGCTGGCCGTGAATGTGAATATTCTTTCCCTCCCAGGACTCAGCATTACGTGATTGCAGTAGCTTATAGATTTCCAATTCTTTGATTATTTGCTTCAAATAGCAAATATTGTACATTGGGTATATCTCTATTCATTGCAGCACTTAACAACATTAATTAAGGTGGACCATGCCATGTGCCAAACGATGATTGTCAGTCCTGTTGGACGCCGACACGTGACCGGATACGAGATGATCGTTAGCTGGCCACCTGGCTCGTGCCTGCTTGCTACCAGCCAGAGAACTGGCAAACCAGGCAAACGCAAAGTAAAAGTAAATACAAAAAATACACATTTATAGTGGTGGCCAGCCATTAACGCTTGATTTCCGTTTATTGGTTTATTCTTCAACACTGAAGTTGTTGACTTGACTCGAGATTTTCGCTATGTTCTTATAAAGTTCATATAAAAATCGCTCTGCATGGTAGTCTATCTTTCTACCTCATCAAAGTTGGTTATTTATAAAACGAAGCTATTTGGGTGCCCCCTTCGGTTTGAAGCTTGAAGACATTAGTGGTAAAGTCATTTCAGAAAAATAACGTTTGTCTTTCAAGCTAAATATATTAAGCACGTGCCTTGAAAGTTGATCTATGCAGATAGCACCCCCCTCAGATAGTAGTTGTAAGTCTGATGTGCACCATGTAGCGCAATGCAGCAAACTAAAAATACATCTTTGTAAATGCCAGAAATGCGAGGACGGTAAATTGTAACAACACTTCCGCACCCCCGACGATGTCATGCACATAACGGGGCTCGCCGTGCCGAACATTGACATATGCTACAGATTATACCCTTATAAGAGGATGTCGAGACAGCTGCGTAGACGTCGACCTGCTATTGCAAGCGTGAAAAACGCGAGGCATCTTTTAATGCGGGTAATTTTAGACAATTTTTTTTTGTTAAAAAGGAGGCTTGGGTGCTGTGCACATAATTCTTCATTTTCTTGGCGCGTCTGATTGCACCTAGCTTCGTTTCCGAGCAAACTCTCAAGTGAGTAGTGAAAGTGCTATCTGGAAAAATCGACACCTCCGACACGCCAGTACATCGGCTTCATCCGAGCGAACATTCGCAGGGGGCCCCAGTCATAACAAAGTTATAAATAGAGCGTTCCTCACTCACGAATCGCGCCGATTTCCACCCACTCGTATACGAGACATTTAAATAGGCCATCGTAACGAAAATTCTCTTATCTACGTCCATTCTGTCGTGTATACACATTTTTTGTGGAAAGGCTTTTCAATAACATTTCACTAAGTCGCCGCCTACGCGAATTCTTGTCAAACAGATCAAGGCTCTGTTGAGGGCCACCGCTCAAAATTACGGAAAATTTTCGCAATTTGCGTCCAAGTACAGCCTTTTGTACGTATTATTGAGCGCTATTCGCGGGGTATTGCACCCTGGAACACCGGATGTTCGTATGCGTTTTATGTTAATTGCGGTCTGACGTTTTCATCAGAGACACGATGCCAACAAATTGTTGTGTGCTTGCTTCAATACAGCATTCCAAATGAGAAACTAATCATTATTATTGCAAATCGATGCGATTTCGTTTCGATTGTAATGCGATCACTGCGGCTGAAATGCAAACTGTAGTTGGTTTCTGAACAGACTGCCTGCATGCGAGATGCAATTGAGAAGTAAAAGACGACATAATCTCTTCGGTTCGAACCTCCCAGCGTGCGTCTTATGTTGTCTCCGCTGTCCGCGCGGTTTCTCATCATGTTCTCGTTGCCTCTTGCGGGATGCTTGCTTCTTGTGCTTTGTTGAGTGAAGGTGTCTTAAGTTTATTGGTCATCCGGTGGTATGCAAGGCGCTGTAATGCTGCTCTTCGTTCATTCGACTTCGGCTGCACTTCTTGCCTTGCGCTTTCCCGCTCGCCCTCTCACCGCCGTTCACGTTCACCACCGAGCAATGTTTGTAAACAAGCCGCGGACCGTGCACAAGCGAACGCATGCACACAGATACCCTGTATAATGTAAGAGTGCACTGCATCGGAAGTTCAAGGCCATTCCTGAAGAATCGCGAGAGTTCCTTGCCTCTTTGTTTACATCGCAGCTCTCGCGAATGTCCATCTACAACGCAACGTGCGAGCAATGTGCGCATCGTGGACCTTGCACTCTTCGGCGCGCAAAAAGAGAAAGATGCTGCGCGATTCGCCGTACATGGCAATCATATTTACCATCATTACTTTACAACTCGTACAAGATGCAATCGTGCAAAAATATCTTCATATTCAGATTTGCAATTTATTCAAATCTTGGAAAGTAATCAACAAAATGAAAATATGCTGAATTCGATATTGTGTGGCACGAATTTGGATTAGGCACACAGACGCTCTAAATAACTTATCCCAGCCAGCAGCCAGACTCAATTGCTTCAGTTATCAGCATTGTCATTGTTAGATACTCTTCCTGCTCTTAGAAACGTATATACTTCACAAAAATAGATACCCACAATAAAGCTGGTTGGATTTTTATTTACATCCGCTCTGGACGCAGTGTGTGTGTGTTGACAAAACAGGCGACAACAAAGCAACCGTGTGATGCCTTGGCTGTGATAAAAGAGACTGTCGGATGATGAACGATATGACTTGATGTATGTGTGTCTAATGCGTATGCATCTCGTTTGTTTCTCTGCTGATGCAGTGCAGTGATGTGCCGCCTATAATATAGTTGGGTGTGGATATCTTCCAATGCAGTATGTTTTCTTATGCAAAGTGTA